>JAKCWG010000518.1:0-100000 GCA_021464415.1 Lonicera japonica
TAATAAATTTACTTTTTAAAATAATATTGTTACATTGCTCAAAAAAAAATCCTAGAGAAACACGAATTAAAGAAAATGTGAATGCATCTCAACTATTAATCACTTTTTTTCTCCATTTTTTTCAATCCTTCTATTCTATTGACACTTTTTGCATCCATGTAAAAGGAAATTCTAGTACAAAGTATATAATAACAGGGGTTCAAAGTGTAACTTGTCCCTGATTGTCAAGAGATAAAAGTATATCTGGAGAGAATTATGTAAAAAACTTCTCAATTCAATGTCTAATTTGCCGCCAAACTATCCTCATACTAATTTGCATTGTGATGAAGCCATCAACGACGCCATTTATCCCACCGACGACATCCTCCACGATTTTGATCATGCGTGTCTTGCAAACCCTGTTGAAGATGGCCAGAGCTCCCCCATTTTAAACATGTTCAATTCCGAGCTCAATCAAGTTTCACTGTTTGAATCACCTACATCGTTTCAAAACTTTAGCGAGGTGGTTGATGATCGACGCGATGCCATCAAGTGGATGTTCAAGGTATAATATAATTAGCCCATCTCTCGCAAAAATTGTACATCATTTTGGTGCAAAACATTCTGTCTACATTTTTTTTAGTACAATTTCATTCTTTTCTACTTAAATTTTTGCCAAGATTAAAATTTAGCTTATTTATCAATGGTTTACAATAAATTTCCAGGTTAATGAGCATTACAATTTCGGAGCTCACACTGCGTATCTTTCTGTGAAGTACCTAGATCGTTTCCTTCTCTCCCATGCTCCGCTGGTAACTCCGTCTTGTTGCCTCTCTCTAGTGCCATTTTTAAGCTCAATCATTTCTACTTATAAATAGGCGTATGTCTGTACTTACTATATATGCATGATGCTAACTAACCAATTAGTTATGTTTCTATTTTGATTACTGAAATTGGAATTGTGCTGGCTTATGAATTCAATAGAAATTGGAACAAAATAAGATTAATTAAAGAACATAGAATTTTTAACATTTTGCATAGAAAGTAAAGTCAATGAGACACACCCACGGTCCCTGGTTGGAACCCAAACGTATACATCTGTTCTCCGTTTGGAACCTAAAAACATTAGTTGTCTAGGTGATATGAAACATTGCCAAACTTAAGTTTATCGTTTGCCTAATATACAAAAAGTATTACATTACAAACTTATCCTACGTATCCCTCAAATTTGTAATGTTGTGAATGCATAGTAGTACTAACTGGTTTATATTTTGTACATCAATGCAGAAAAGAACAGGATGGTCGTGGCAGTTACTTTCGGTGGCATGTTTGTCATTAGCGGCCAAACTGGAGGAAACGAGAGTTCCCAGTCTCTTAGACTTGCAAATATTAATGGAACCCTTCTGCAGATTCATGTTCAAACCTGCAACAGTTCGAAGAATGGAGCTTTCGGTCATGTCTAGCCTCAACTGGCGAATGCATATTATCACCCCTTTTAATTTCTTGGATCATTTCATTGCCAAGCTTTTCTACTCATGTTTCGAGAGCCCTTTTGATGATCGACAATTCACTCAAATTTCCTCTCGTGCCACGGATCTCATTCTCTCCTCCACCACATGTAACGTCTAAATTTTTGTAGTCACTCAAATCAGCAGCATTTTTAATTACCGCCTCATTAATCCACGCAAGTGAAGAGTTTAGCGTGGATTCTTCTCGCCACACAAAACTGTTGCTAAAAATACAAACAAATATAATGTTTTCAGCGATAACTTTTGAAACCACTTTTAGTTATAAAAAAATCTAGGTCTATATATAGTAGTGGTGTTTAATTCGAAACATTTTGGGACGTCTTACTAATTTTGATCGTTTTTCCTTCGGGATGAAGATCAGGTGCAGTTCTCCCTAAATTAATTCCTCCCTTACTTTTTCTGTTAGCCACCGATTTCGGACTTTTACCTTCCCTCCTTGATATATTGCTTATTCTTTTTCTTTGAAATACAAAAGCAAATCACAGTATTTCTTCTATCCTTGCTAATCTGCGTGCTAATAATATGTTTTTGCTTTGGTTCTTAATCAGTAATTGAATTCATGGATTATACGCCATCAGCTATAGCGGCGGCAGCAGCAGCAATATGCGCAAGTGGATTAAAAATCGATTATCAAAAGTCAGCTTGCATTCATGAAAGACTGAGCAATGTAAGTCAAGTTTAGTAGCAATAGCACGAAATTTGAATTAATCAAAGCCGCCTTCTTAGGAATTCGAATTAATGAACCTATGTTATGTAAATAAGAAGTGACACTTTCAATTTGGGTACAGGAAATGGTGAACAAGTGTTGTCATCTTTTCAACCATCGTTTGATCAAAACGCATGTACCAGCCAAAATTCGACTAATCAGTCCTCTTCGACTGCTTGATATGGCTAGCAATGGAAGTAGTGAAAATGAAACTCGGAAAAAGCTCAAATGAAAGCTAAAGGATTGGATTGAGATGTTCATGTCCTACCTTGTTTTCTTCATTTGTTGAGATTAAAATTGGTAAATTCACCCATAAAGTCTGATGTTTTAGTAAGTAATCAGTAAATTATGCGACTTTATGTGTGAATTTACAAAGTTAAATTTCCAAGAAACTACACAACTTGAATTTACAGGTTTAGAATGGCCCCAGAAAGCACTATTAGTAGAAGAATGTATAACTGGTATATTAGTAAGATTTGTATGATGTGTGAGATGACAGGCAAAAATATCTGTTTTTGTGCCATGTCACAATGTTTTGGAAGCATTTCAATTATTGGGGCTGTTTGATATATTTTACATCCAGTGAGTGGTTTAAGTTGAAACTACAATGCTCTCATCTCTTCTTACTTCTATGTGATTCGTAATCGCATATATGTAATTATAGTTTGTAAATAAAAAAATTAGTTGTATATATTTATGTACAATATAGTTAGTGTTCTAAGTTTACAATAAATAATAAGTTAGTTTTGACAATTAATTATGTTAGAATTAGGCTTGGTTTGATAATAAGATAAAAAATGATTTAAAAAAAAATTAACACTTAATTTGTGTGAGGAGTAAGAAAATTAGTTAAGACATGCGGTAAGATATTCTATTAATTTTTGTCATTCTCTGTGAAAAGAACTTATTTGAGTTATAATAAAAAAAAAATTCACAAAATAAATAATGATAGTATTTCACCATATGTCTTAATATATTTTTTAAACTTCTTGTACACAACAATTAATTTTTTCATCATTTATAAATATTATTATCAAATGGAGCCATAAAGGTTACCTAAAAAGATTAAGATTATCTATATTTTTTTATTTTTTCTTCAAAAAATTTAAGCTTGTAATGAAGAATAAAAAAATAAATCGAAAAATAACGTTTCTCATCCTCTCAAAAACTGAGAACAAAATTGGGGGAAAATCCCGCGTTTCTTTCTCCTCTGTTTCATTCTTCTTCTTCTCCTCTCAAAAACCTCTGTATTCGTGGGCATATATCAAAAACCTTTGTATTCGTTTGAACATAAAATGGGCATAAAGCAACAAATTTATGAAGACGAAGAAGAAGAATTGAAGACCGAATCAAAGAAAATGAAAGGGAATTGATTGGTGCAAAGCAAGGGAAAGGGAAGAGAATATGGAAGAAGGTGAAGTATGAGCTGGTGGAATACCACTCTTTGCCTGCTTTTTTGAAGGATAATGAGTTCATTTTAGGTCATTATCGTTCCGAATGGCCGATGAAGCAGGTTCTCATGAGCATCTTTTTCATTCACAACGAAACCCTCAATATCTGGACGTAAGAATTCCATTCCATTCCATTCAATTCAATTTTATCTTCTTTTATTACTTTTGTGTGGTTTAATTTGTGAACTTCTTTTGGTCGTTTGTGATTTTCAATGATGAATTGCTCCTCCATACAATAAATTACGTATGCGTGTGAACAATAAGATACTTAGTAATTCTTCGCATTAAAAATATATGACATTTAGTCGAGTGGTAATTTAATGTGTTCTTCGAGGTCAAGAGTTCAAATTCCCTATATGTGTTTAATAAAAGAATCAGTTTACATATAAATTTTGATAGATTATGTTTCATCTAAATTGTATACCTGAAATGGTATTTTCATATGGAAAGTTTGAGCATCATCAACTTATGATTCAACCGCTCGATATGAAAATGTTTGAGCCTCATCAACTTATGATTCAACCTCTTGATATGAATGATACGAGAATCATGGTGTGAATTTACCATTTTAAGATTCTAGGAACGAACATAAACTCAAACCAAACGATGTGGATTAGAAATAACAAAGTATAAGAAAGACAGAAGACAGGATGAACAAAAAAAGGTTACAGAGTAAAAACTGCGAAAGACATAGAAGATGGGAACACGTTGAGAACGGATGGGAGAAAGAAAATGTAATAAAGAGAGAAGAAAAGGGTTGGTTGAGAGGATGGGGTAAAATGAAGGAACGCTAGATGAGAAGTGGGGAGAGAGAGAGAGAGAAAGAGAGAGAGAGAGAGAGAGAGAGAGAGAGAGAGAGAAAGGTTTATTGCAAATATTACATTAGTACTATATCACATCATATGTGTAACTGTTGGTAACAAATGCTTCTTTCTATTATTATGTTGTTAGATCATTAAACTATACTAGCATTAGTCTTCCGTTATTAACGGCAAGAAAAGTGCTCCTTTTGCATAGTTGATTTTGATGAATCGGTCTCCATTCGAATCAAACTCCTTTCTGGGGGCGAGAGCCATGTTGTAGTTCATCTCCTAGAGTAAGAGAATTGTAGCCAATTTCCCATATTGAATGAAGGCGAGGGGGGTTTTAGCTCTTGCTTTCATGGGTTGTCTATGACTAATCAAAAGCTTGGAATACATAGTTGCTGACATGATTTTGTATTCTCTGAGTTGCAAATATCTTTGTTACTGACGTCCGAAAATTCACTTAGATGTATTCTTTCCTTCACAATTGTCTCACCTTGAAGCATTCGCTTCTTCTCTTTTTCTTGGTTTTTTTCGTTTTTGCAGGCATTTGATAGGGTTCTTTCTCTTCCTCTCCCTAACAATTTACACAGCAATGAAGGTTCCAAAGGTTGTGGATTTTCCTAGCCTACAGCATTTTCCCGACGTGCTGAGAAAAGCCGACCTTTACAAACTGCAAGCAGATCTTTTGGCTTGCATTCCTTCCTTACCCAACATGCCTGATTTACAAAGACTCCATGACGAGTTAAAAAATTCATTGGCTTCAACCAATTTGCTACCATCACTATCAACTTGGAATATTCTGGAACTCCTATCTAGCTGTTTGCCTGAACGGTTCTCAAATGGCAACAACACCGACATTGGCGTTATGGTATGTCCTCCTTCTTCGTTACTCGGTGACTCAAGGTCACCTTTACAAACTTACTGTTTTTGTGAAAATTTATTTGTTTACTCAAGAAGTTGCACTAAATATCCTAATAGTACCATTTCATATTGCTGCATGTTTTCCAATGGAAGCAGTATCAACGCATTGTTAATGGATGGTTGATTGTTGATCTTTCAGCATATAATTAGGTTCTCAATTTTAAGAATTTAGATTATCAGACACCAGGACACTAGCTTAGTTGATAATACTAGCTGAATTTCAAACAATATAACATGTGGTGTGAAGTTTTACACCAGATTAACCATAAGTATAAATTAATATGTAAAACCGGATGGTTCTCTGTTAGATGATTGAGAGAATGCAACTTATTTAACAATGTGAGATTTGGTACACTGATGTCCCAGATTGGAAATTGGATTCGTAATTAGAAACAACCCGAAAAGTGGGACTCGCGATTTTGAGTCAAAGGGAGTATAAGATAATTTTCACAAATATCAGGTCGATAAGAATTGCACTAAGGAACAGTAACTGATCTTTGCATTTGACATTTACTTAATTTTGAATTGATCTTTACTAGTTCATTGAAAACTAATTCTAAATGATATATGTTTTCCTTTTGATCTGATTTTCTGATTCCGTTTGCAGCAGAGCATGAAGGAGGATGTGGCGAACATAATAGCTCCCTTAATCACTAGCCCAATCACACGGTGGCCATTCTATGCATTCTTGGGTGGGGCCATGTCTTGCTTGCTAGCAAGTAGCACGTGCCACTTACTCTCATGCCACTCTCCTCGATTATCATACATAATGCTTCGGCTCGACTATGCAGGCATTGCGGCCCTAATTTCAACCTCATTTTACCCGCCGGTCTACTATTCCTTCATGTGCTACCCCTTCTTCTTGAACCTCTACCTGGGACTCATTACTCTCCTGGGGATCGGCACGATTGCGGTTTCCCTCTTGCCCATGTTCGAAAAACCTGAATTCCGAGGCATACGTGCGTCTCTTTTCTTCGGGATGGGCGTATCTGGAGCGGTTCCCATTCTTCACAAGCTCGTTTTGTTTTGGCACCTGCCGATGGCACTTCAGACAACTGCCTATGAAGTCTTGATGGGGTCTCTGTATGGGATTGGAGCTCTCGTCTATGCCAAGAGGGTACCAGAGCGGTGGATGCCCGGGAAGTTTGACATTGCTGGCCATAGCCACCAGCTATTCCATGTGCTGGTTGTTGCCGGGGCCTACACTCATTACCGGGCAGGGCTTGTCTATCTCAAGTGGCGGGACCTGGAAGGGTGTTGATGAAATTTAATTTGAATATGTCGGACCAGCATGGAATTTGTGTATGAGAAAATATATTTTGTGTTAATGGGAGACGGATTTTGGGTCAAAGTTGATAATGCAAGTTTATAAAAAGCAAATCTACTGGCATAGTTTCTTTCTTAAACTTGGTTAGAAATGGCAACTAAAGAGGAGGATTGGTGGAAAAATAAAAGTGGTGCTCTCGTTGAGAGTCGAACTCAAGACCTCCCGCTTACTAAACGGGTGCTCTAACCAACTGAGCTACGAGAGCCACTTGCCATGAAAAGGTATCTTATTTTATAAAAATAATAGGAAGAAAGGCAAGAAGGAATTTTCCATTGTTATTCAATAACTTTTTTATTTAGTTTTGACCTTTCTAAAATTAGATATTTTGTTAATCCAATTAACAGTTAATAAGAATTTTTATTCCAAATTTCAAGTCATTGCAGATTTAAACTATTCGGTAACTTTTATTAAACATTTCTTGAAATGACACATTGAGCAATTACCTAGTAGGTTACATTGATCGACTCTTGGTAAAATTAGATTTATTAATTCGAGCATGTAATGAGAAAGAGGCCCTAAGAAGAGCTTATAAAATGGTTGAAGTTGGTAGTAAAAGTAGGAAAAATTTGTTTAACAAGTAAAAGGGAAAAAAAATTGATCATATTATAAGATATGAAAGTTGATGCGCAATACTTATATAAAGTGGACAAAAAGTATAATTTTTTCTTAGAATAAGGTGGGCAAAGTTTTATATCGTTACTTATTTAAAAAAAAATCCTCAAAATTAGTTGTACAAACAAAGCCAATTTTATAAATGCCCGACTTAGTTATAAAGTGGCTTCGCCACTACCTACAAGAGCACGTAATGACGATTAAGGAATGTAGGGTAAAAAACATTGTTCTATAATATAGGAAAGTAGTAAACTTAAGTTCAATTAAGTTTGATACCAAACGCTACAATTTTAAGGCATTTCTCTCTCCTACTTCTTTTTTTTTTCCCTACTTTTACTCACTCTTAGCTATACATGCCCATTTTATTATGTAGTTGTGCGCTGAATAAACCTAAAAAAAAATTCAGTGTAATATTTTTTCCTAAAACAAACGATGGAAAAGTCGGAATTGAATTGAGGGAGCTAGGGAAGGGAAATGCGAGGCTACAATAAAGACAGAAAAACAAAAAATTACCAACCTTGTTAGAACAACTCGGAATGAACCTTTCACGTTGAGGATAGGGTAGCGATGGATTCCTAAACTATACATCAAAGAAAATAGTTTAAAGACATGCTGCACTATAACTGATGAAACTAGTTCGGATGAGGTTTTTGAACCCTAAGACACATATAGTCCCTCATCTAAGAATACGTTATTGAGTTAATATGAATTATTTTAACGTGTGAATTGAAGAAACGTGTTAAGAAAGAATTGATATATAAATAAAAAATAAATTTCAATAACCATTACTTCTAGGATTAATAATTTAGTAAAGCCTCTCTTATTTTTTTATATATTTTTCTTTTTTTGTAAAAAAGGAAAAAAAGGTCCAATTCAAATTGCACACATCTCGACTAATCACTACTCCCTTGTCCAATCAAAGGCAAGCCACCCGTGCTAGAATTAAGGAATTCACAAGAATTGTCTATGGTGTGACCCTTAAGCTTTGCATTTCAAAGAATTCGAACTGATAACTTATACATCATGAAAACCACTTTAATGTTGTATTTTATGGGGCTCGAATTTTAATTTTTATATTCTATCTTAGCAGTAAACTTTAATATTTACTGTATAAGATTTTTTAAATTCATAGATACGATACACTGTTAAATTGTTAATATATGTCAGGTTTGGTAGATTTGATATTTTTTATTTTAATGACTAATAGCAACCCAAGAACTTTTAGCCTTAAATACCAAATTGTCTCAACTCCCAACTCTTGGGTTTTGAGGATGTTGAAAAAAGTTGGCTCGACCAAGAGTCAGTGACTCCATTGACTCTACATGAAGCCTGGTCAACGGTTAAGTTAGTTAGCCCACTAAATTCATGCCCAGTTTTCAATGAATGCCTCCACTAAATCAACAAATTAATTATTAAAAAAATACAAAAAATAATTAAAATAAAGGGTTCCAGAATAAATAATTATAAAATTATTTACAGGATCGTGTGTTGATGTATATCACACACGCCTCTTAAATTTCAAATTACAAATATCACTTTAGTTTTTGTACTTTTAACCCAAAAAAAATGCGAATTTAATTTAATCAACAGATATAATAAATTAGTTTGAATTTAGGGGCATTTTTTCAAGGACAAATATCACACTCTTTTGAATCAATTAGTTTAGAAGACAGTATTTTACATAAAGACAAAATATTAATTATTTAATTATTTGAATTAATTAAGTTGGATTTCAATATTACTCTTTTTAAAGATAAATACAATAAAAAAAAATGAAAAAAAAATAAAAAATAAAAAAAAATTTAAACTAACTAAAATTTAAACAAGGAAAATTAATTCAAACAAATATCACAACCAAATCCAACAAATTGATAAATGTAAAGATTATTAAAAGAAAAAAGTCAATGGATAAAGATGTTTCAAACTAACCAATCATATTAAATGTTAATGAGCAGGTTCCTACACATTAATTTGAATTGATTGATGAAAGCTGGTTCCGTAGCATTAGAAGCTAAAGTCTCCGAAAAGAAGGAGGTTGTCAGAAATTCGAAAACCGAACCTATCCATTGTGATCCAAAATTTTCGAACCGAAACCGAAACAGAAATTTATTGATTCAGGTTGATATGGGTCAAGGGTTTGGGGTACCCGAATTGGACCGAAAAAAACGAATCTTTTAAAAAGTATATTTGCTAACTTAAAGTAATTACCTAAGTTGTCTTACAACACGTTGAAAAAAAAAAATCTTCCAACATTTATGTTATAAATGACTCAATCCTATGGACTATTTACATTTACATATAATTACTTAAGATAATTATTAAAATAAATATATGTAACATTATATATTTCTTTTACAGTGCCTTTTGAGTGAATCTATATTGTTATGATAGAAGTCTCATCAAAACGAAAGTCAATTTAATTAGCTTCCAAATTAGGAGGATTAGTATACAATAGGGAACACAAGTTTTGTAGTGCCTTTTAATGTTATTTTTTTATTTCTAGAGCAATTTTTAACTAGAGTTTTAACAATACAAAAAAATCGAATGAGACCGAACCGGACCCAAACTGAATAATTTGGCGGGTTCCATAGGTACAAAAACTGAAACCGAACCGAAACTGAGTTATAAAGTTTGGGGAGGGTTTGGAGTACCCAAATTTCTACCCCGACTGAAACCGAAAATACCCCTACTATCTACGGCTAAATCTTTTGGGGGTGGCAAATGATTTTAGGAGAGAGAAATGAAGCACGTAGTTTGACAATGATGTTGAGAATGTGGTCGGTCAAAGTAAATGAATGTGTGAAGACTCTGTTATTTTAATATATAAAATAGGCCTTGATATAAGTTGTGCTTTATTATGTTTTGGCCCAATTTAAACATGACTTTGTTAAAAATAAAATTGGACCCATATATATCATGGTTTTAGTTTCTGTAAGAGTGATGATTATCAAATTATAAAAATTATTGATTAAACGTAAAGATAAATTTTTGTTCTTAGTAATGAGAATATTTTAATGTAATATATTATCAGCTTTATAATATTTTTTTAGTAGAGAGATCTTTTAAAAAGAGATAAGAGAGGTCTACGTATTTGTTTAAACTTAAACTCGGTTTGACTTTGTTGAAAATAAAATCAGACCCATACATGTCATGGTTGTAGTTTTCGTAAGAGTGATGATCATCAAAATTATAAAAATTATCGATTATATGTAAAGATACACTTTCACTCTTAGTAATAAGAAAAATTTATAGTAATATATTATTAGCTTTATAATAGATTCTTTTTCAATATAGAGGTCTTTCTAAAAAAAATAAAAAATTAAGAGAGGTTTGCGTATTTGTCAAAACTTTTTACAAAGAAATGAATATTATATTTGAGGTAGGTTGAACCGCTGTACAAAAAATTCTCGCCCCATTCAGCTCTGTTCGGATTAAAACCCACTCAATCGAGATATTTTCGTATTTTTTATTTTATTGCGGCATCTTCAAATCAATATTGTATAATATTTTCATTGACTAGTGCGTTAAAAATACGTTAGGTATGTCATTATAGTTGTAATTCTTTTATATATAATTTAATAATCACAATAAATCTTATTTTGTATATCTTAATGAACATATTTCAAATATATACTTTTTATTAAAGTTGGATTTGTGGATTTAAAGTTACGGCATTTGAAAGTTTTTTAAAAAAATTATGAGAGATAAGTGTTGTGGAAATGTAGAGATTAAGGTAAGAGTTATGTTTGTGTATATGTTTAATTAGTGCGTGGGTAAATGTTGAGTTAATTTGACATATTATTGTGAGTATAAAAGAGAGATCTAATGAACTAAATTAAAAGTGTTAACACTATTAAGAACTAATATGGGACATTATATTGATTTTTTTTATTATAAAAAAATCCTTATTTTATAATAGAGATAATTATTTTTATTTTTTTCAGGGAATCCTAATAGAAATTATGTTGTAGTAGTCTTCTGTTACAATAGTTTATGTTAATAAAAGATTGTAGAATATTTTAAACAAATATAAAGTTTATTACGTAGTTTATTGGGTAGTGACAAGTTAAGAAAAACTACATACATGTAGGCTTCTATTAAATCACTTTATGTAAATCAGTCTTAGAGAACACTCTACACTTGTAGAATACAATACTTTTAATAATATGTCTAACCAAGTTGAAGTTAAAACGAACATCTTGTTAGTCGGTGGACAATGACAACATATAATATGTCTGAAAGAAAAAAAGACATATGTCCTCCAATAGACATCTAACCATGTGTTGTTGAAAAAATGTAATTTATATATATCTAGAAAAAAATTGGTAAGATGTAACTTAATATACCTGACAGAAAATTAAAAATATACAGTTTAATATGTCTGCCAGAAAATTAATTAAAATAATGTAACTTAATATGTATGTTTGCTATTATGCCTCAGACTAAATTTTTAAATATATTTATTTATTATACCATACTTACTATAAATGTTGTAAAATATTCAGCTAGAAGTAATGTAATTAGGGGTGAGGACAAGTGAGAGAGAGATAATCTAGGTCTCTTTTCCAGTAAGGAAAATCTCCCGCCTCCAATAAGACTCGAACCTAAAATCTCTTATATATTAGAGTGTGTGCCTACGTATTAAATTAGCCCAATCGCTCTTCCAACTTATTTACTATATGTCAAGATTTCAAACATTTATGTATAAAATTTCGGCCATATTATGTTTTTATATCTATGCTCAAAGCAATTTTGCTTTAATCCATTTCCAAGCACATAGGGGTAATTGTTCTCTCTCTCTCTCTCTCTATATATATATATATATATGTATAAAATATTTTTTCATAAATTGATTTGGACTACTCAAATCAACTAGGGTGGTTTTAGCTTCATTAAGAGTAGAAACTAAGATACCCGAAACTTGAACCAAATGAAAAAGTTCGGTTTCAATTCGGTTCGGTTTGGTTTCTAAGTTTTCTAAATCCAAACTCGAACCAAACTTTTCGATTCGATTTTATTCGGTTTTGTCATTGTTTTTTTAAATCAATTTAACATAACAATGGAATACTATAGTAATATAAGATTGCTAGATATTCAAATTAAAGTCATGATTTTCTAGAAATAAGACGCAATCATATATAAACCATTTTCTCTATTTATGTACTATTTTATTTGTTCATTTAGTAGAATAAAACACATTAGATAAAATGATGAATTGTCTTACCATCATACATATGATAAAAAAAATCTTAGTAGTTAATTCAATAACAAGGGCACACATTAATAACTTTTTTAAAAAAATCACAACATTCAATTAATGAGGAACATATTCTCATAAAAGTCCTTTTTTGTATCATAATATACTTTATATGTGCTCTTAGAGTATATATTAACATCTTTTATTTTTTATATACATAATTCGGTTCAGTTTGGTTTAATTCAGTTTTGGACTAGCTAGCCTCGAACCAAATTACTCGGTTTCAGTTAGGTTTTTGGTTTCGAATTTTTTCGATTTGGGGTTTTACGGATTAGTCCAGATTGGTTCGGTCTGTTCGGTCAGTTTTCGAATTGGCTTTAACACCCCTAAAATCAACCCATCGTATCACATATTAATGTGGTAGAGTTATTTATAATTTACTCTCTTAAAGTTTGATTGTTTTAACACTTTTTTCTATGAATTTTATTTTGCATAATATATGTCCTTCAAGTTTGCTCCTGTTTTTACTTTAATCCAAAACTCAACATGTCGTTAGGTTTTTAGATGGAAAATACCAAGTATCACTTTAATCTTCAAGCCACATTAACTATACATGGCCTTAATTTTCGTTAAAAAAACAAAGAAACGTTAAATTTTGGACTAAAATAAAAATGCTATCAAACTTAAATGTTGTACGCGATAGGGGTGTTGTGACTAACCAAAAACCGAAGGCCTGATCCGAATCGAGCGGAAAAGAACTGAACTGAAAAAAAATTGAATTCCGAAACCAAAGAGGTTCAGTTCAGGTCTAGGTCTGGCTAGTCCAGAACTGAACCGAACCGAACCGAACTAAAAATAACCACTAAACACAAGACGACGTCATATTCTATATGGGGCTTTTTTTTTCTTTTTTTTATTTCTCCAAACCCTAAATTGCTAAAGGCCTAAACTGCTTATATGTGTTATGAATACTGTTCTTTAAATTGTTTTTTTATAAACTATTTTTGTTTTTGAAAAAAACTGTTTTTAAAACCGTTTTTATTAAACTATTTTTTAAACTGTTTCTACAGTTATTTTTTTAAAACAGTCTTTTAAAAACTGATTTAAAAAAAATTCTGTTTTTAAACTATTTTGATTTTAAACTGTTTTTGAGTTGTAATGATACTTATAAATATTATATTTAACTTTTTGAAAAAAATATATATTAAAACTGAATAAAACCGTACCGAAAAGTTTCGATAAGATCTGAGTTTTGAAGATTTAGAAACCGAAAACAAAACCAAACCAAACTGAAACTGAAATTTTATGTTCAGTTTGAATTTAGGTCTGCCTAATTCTTACTCCGAATTAAACCGAAAATACACATAGTACACGACGCAAAATAAATTTTATAAATGAAAGTAAAAAAGTAGTCAGAATTCATTTTGTTGCTGTCACACTCTTTGTGGAAAAGAAAATACTTCTTAATTACACTTTCACTATAAAAAACCCTCTTAATGAAAAAAGACAAACGTGTCAACCAGCTGATAAAAACACACCAGCACCTCCATTGCTCCACGACAAACAAAAGCTAACCATATTACTCTTTTAGATCACAACAAAAATTCACCAGCTGCCTCTTCCTCACTGCACCGATTGCTATCACATTTTATACCATATATACATAAGCTCTCTTTTGGAGCCATTACCATCTCTCTCTCTCTTTCTCTAACAATCAGCCAAAAACCATTGCTAAATTTATCCCCTCAAACAAGACAGATTGAAAATTATACAAAACTTTGTACCTGTATATCCATATGTCGACTAAACTACACTACACCGACGATGCCACCGATCAACAAAAATCCCGTCACAAATCCCTCCTTAAAATCTTCTCTGCTCATCTTCCTCATTTCCATTCACCCCCTCCCATGGCCAAACACATGAGAACCAAAACTTCGACCTTTTTCGCTGACGTTTTTGTCTTCTTTAGTGGAGTAACCTTCACTCTATTCGTATATTGGGTTATCTGTTCCCTCACAAACCCCAACCTTAACCCCACTCCCACTTCCACCTCCACTCTCTCGGCAACCACCAACTCTGTTAAAGAAACGGGCTATGACCCGCCGGACCCGACTTTTTACGACGACCCGAATGTTGGGTACACAATTAACAACCCAATAAGAAACTGGGACGACAAGAGAAGAGAGTGGCTAAAGCATCATCCATCATTCAACGCAGGAGTGCAGGATCGAATCCTAGTGGTGACCGGGTCGCAGTCGACTCCATGTAGGAACCCGGTCGGGGACCATATACTATTAAGATTCTTTAAAAACAAAGTGGATTATTGTCGAATCCATGGTCACGATATTTTCTACAATAACGTTCTGTTTCAACCCAAAATGCACACGTATTGGGCGAAGATACCTACTATACGAGCAGCAATGGTGGCTCACCCGGAAGCTGAGTGGTTCTGGTGGCTGGATTCTGATGCCGCTTTTACTGATATGGATTTCAAGCTTCCGTTACATCGGTATAAAGATCATAATCTCGTAGTACATGGTTGGCCGGAATTGATTTACGGAGCCAAAAGCTGGACCAGTTTAAACGCCGGCGTGTTCCTGATCAGGAACTGTCAATGGAGTCTGGACTTCATGGAAGTGTGGGCTGATATGGGACCACAGAGCCCGAACTACGACAAATGGGGCCAAATCCTACTATCAACCTTCGCCGACAAGGTGAATTTTAGAATTTGAATGGGCGAATACTTGAATTACATATGTTACATTGTGTGTGCATAATGCACGTACTGTACATTTGTACAAAGTTGTTCAACAATATTTAGAAAAAGAAAAAGCCGTAATTTTATTTCCACTCACAATAATACTTGATTATATTATCACATCTCATTCAATCGGTTAAACACTGAATAAGGGTATGTTATTCAAAATTTTTGAGAACCGAATATAAGTTTATTATTCGGTACTTAAGAGCCAGGTAAAGTATTGTTAAATTTATACTCAACTTTTAAGGATTGAATAATAATTCCTTAATGTTCAAGACCAAATTAATAAAAAATGAGAGTGAAAATAAGTATTATTAAGAGTGAAAATAAAATTACTCTTATTTATAAAGGAATCATTTCAACAATACTACAACTTATCAAATATACTTATTTTTCCCAAAACTAAGTTACTTTTTTCAATAAATCATTTAGATTTTTTAACCCATATGCACTTGTATTAGTCTAAAGTTTTTAAACCTTGAAGTATCAAAACTCCGATCTTGATTGTGAATTACATTTTCAAACAGGTCGTCCCGGAGTCCGACGACCAGTCCGGCCTGGTTTACTTACTCTTGACGGAAAAGGACACATGGGGAAGTAAAATTTACGTAGAGAGCGAGTACTATTTCGAAGGGTACTGGATGGAGATTACGGGGACACTTGATAACATCACGGACAGGTGAGTAATCCAAACATGCTAATAAATTGTACAAACGTCCTTTTTATATCTATATTATAAAACATCATCTTTGACTAAAATTTTATTCAAAAAGTATAAGAATCTAATGGTTAAAAATACACATGTTATGGTGCTCATTAGTTATATACCATTGGATGAGTTTTATACACACATCAAGCTGTCACGTCAAAGTTAAAATACTTACACTAATAATATACACACAATAAACTAGCACATATTAATAATTTTGTCTACATTAAAAATGGCATAACTTAAAATAAAAAAAATCAAAATTTAGTAAAAATTTAATATTTAAAATCTACTAATCAAGATCAATTAAACAAGATCCATCATAACTATATAATTATGCAAAAAAAAATCAAGAAAAATTATTGTGTAACTTTGACGGAAGTACGTTATGTGTTCGTACATTATTGATCATCTTTATCTGTCAGGACGTATGTTACGTGGTTGGATTATGATTAAAAGACTCTTTAAAAAATTAAAACAAGTCGGTCCAATCCGATACACTTTTAGTTTTTTCAGTATAAAGATCTATTGAACTTACGTTTCAGTTGTTCACAATTTAGACTAAACTAGACAATGAGCTCAAAATAGACTGATTGATTTTATCGTTACGTGGTTGGATTATAATTAAAAGACTCTTTAAAAAATTTAAAATAAGTCAGTTCAATCTAGTATATTTTTAGCTTTTTTAGCATGAAAATATATTGAACTTTCGTTTAAGTTGTTTACAATGTTAGACTATACTAAACAATGAGCTCAAAATAAACTGATTGATTTTATCGATTTAAATTCGTCGCATGTAAGTTTTTTTTATCCTATTATCCTATTTTTTTTTATTTCACTATGCGGGATGGCACGTGTATACCCTAGTATAACTATAAAATATAGTCAAATTAAAAGAAAAAAAAGAAAAAAACAACATATTACATATTTGCCCGCATCAGTTATTTGAATAGTTTTACATTAACTAGTATAAAATTTGTAATGAGTATTATATTAGCACTCTTTATAAAATATTTTTAATGCAGAAAAAGTATCACAATTTTTTTTTCACTTTTTCCACAGATATAAGGAGACGGAGAAGAAGGGGGTGCGCATGTTAAGGAGAAGGCACGCGGAGAAGGTGAGGGAGGGCTATAGTGCGCTGAGGGAACAGTATTTGAAAGAGGTGGGGTATGGGAAAGGGAGCGGGAGGAGGCCTTTTGTAACGCATTTTACGGGGTGTCAGCCATGTAGTGGGGACCACAACAAGTTGTACTCTGGGAAGAATTGTTGGTACGCTATGGAAAAGGCTTTGAATTTTGCTGATAATCAGGTGCTTCGTAATTTTGGTTTCGTGCACCCCGATTTACTGGATTCCTCCTCCGCTACTCCTCTGCCGTTTGATTTTCCGGCGTGAAGATAATAAGAGGTGGTAATCGAATCTAGGTTTTGTTTGTATATTATGATCGATGTGCCTGTTATTTAACGGCGTTGATTCTGAGTTTCTGTGAATGTATGGTTTGATTTATTGATTTTTGTTAATTAATGTTTTCTTTTTAGCGATGTCGAACCCATATGGATCAAAATTTAAAATTTTGAATCCGATAGTGATATTTATTCATTTATTTTTGAAGTATAATACAAAATAAAATAAGTTTATACGATACAAGATACGTGGATCATGTACTCAAAATGTAAGATATATTTTTAGTTTTGGTTTAAAATATCTTAAGATTTTAGTGGTTTTGGTACATATTAATATACTAAATCTCATAACAGCAAGTTAGACTTCTTGTCAGTCTAAAATTATTTAATGTTAAAAGTTCTAACTAGAATATAATTGAGCATGTTGCAATGACAATACAAGAATACGAGCAAAAGTGCAACACGGGCGTTGCTCGATCTCTTGATGAGAATTAATACACTTTTTTTCAATAGTTAGATTTTATGGTTGGGTGGTAATATTGGCACCCTTAAAAAGTCTTGGTAATACTCTTACTCTTATTAACACTCCCATTTTTATATTTTTATCTTGGTAACACTGCCATGTACTACATACTACTCTCATTTATAATTAAACATAAAACCCCAACTTAATTAATTAACAATATCTAATATATATATTAAAGTTTAATTATAATTAATAATTAATCATAACTTCATTAACAAATAGTACCCATTTTCAAACAAAACATAAGAGAACAATGTGTATATTCAATCATCTCCATCACCATCTAGCTACATCGAATAGAACTTGTAATTCCATCATACAAAAACTTGCGATTTTTTCTATTCAGTCGTCTCCATCTCAATCCTCTGAATTTATATATATTTTATAACATAAGCAACAAGTATATAAACAAACAAGACAATCACATACATTTATTTAATGCATGAAGAAGCTTTAATGTACGAAGAAGGTTTACTCGATTTCCCGTAACCAAATTGTAGGCATGAAGATTTGGTTGTGATATGCCGAATGACACTAAACACACTCGGTTGCTCTCAATCGAAGAATGACACTTAACACATTTTCTAAACTTTCATTCTATTGAGAACAACCAAGTGTGTTTAGTATCATTCGGCGGATCACAATCGAGTGTTCATGTCTGCAATTCGGTTACGGAGAACCGAGTAAACCTTCTTCATGCTTAAACTTAAGATTTTTCTTGTTTTGCTCTAGATCAAATGTTACATAAATTGAAATTATGTGGAATCGATCAATAGATGTTTTGATGGCTGTTTTGGTGCAAACAAAAATATCTCACAAAATTCGGTTGGTTCAAAATGGTAGAGATGGTGGATGAATTTTGGTAGGGTAGTTTAATAAGTTAAGGATTAACTATACTATTAGTGGCTTGATTAATTTTTGTATTAACTTAATATAAGTGGGGTGGAAACAAGAATTGAAATGCTCTTTTTTATGGGAGTTATCAATGATTTTTTGGGCTGCCAATATAGCACCCTTTACGGTTCACATAAAATAATTAAATTCAATTTTGGCAATTGATTGGGTTTGTCCCTTTCTAAAATGCGAAAATTAATATGTCTAGACAAAGTGAGTACCTTGTAAAAGCAATTTTGCCTTTTGTGTTTTCTTTTACTGGTTGTGTTTTAGTAATATGCATAATTAACGGGAAGGTTTTGTAGTTTGTAAGGTTCAATGTCGTTGAGATTATGAGCTTAATTTTAGCATATGATATCAATTATAGGGACATGCATGGTGTAA
Organism: Lonicera japonica; assembly: GCA_021464415.1. NCBI lineage: Eukaryota > Viridiplantae > Streptophyta > Magnoliopsida > Dipsacales > Caprifoliaceae > Lonicera > Lonicera japonica. The sequence goes on from JAKCWG010000518.1 coordinate 19,210, forward strand.
TTGGCACTTATGGCAAATGGACTACTCATTTTAGAACTCAATTATGATCCATGTATTATCTTTTGGAAGCACAATTTGGCCCTTTTTAGTATTGGATTCTCCTCCACCAGGGGTCAGTCCGGAGATATACTAAGAAAGCTACTGTCTTAGGCCTCCGAAAATTTTAACTTTTTAAGAATCTCCAAACTTTTATGTTCACAATATATATATATATATATAGAGGTAGGCTATAAAGAGGGATTCCCCCACCTTAACAAAAAGAAGAGATGATCATTTAGAGGGGTAATTGGATGAATTTTTTTATGAAAATTTGTAAAGATAATCTATATAGTGAGTAGATGATCTATATAGCTTAATTTTAACATTGACCTTTAAAAAAGTAATATGTTGCTTAACTACTAAATCAATTAATATCTTTGTTTTGTGTTTTAGTTTAAATTAAATATATTTAAGCAGCACATGTATCGCATGCGCAAGCAATTTAGTAGTGTTATATGTGAAAAAGTTTATTCACATATTATAAAAGCCTATCTTTTGCACAAAATAAATACCCGCTTAATTTTTGGTTAAGAGAATTCTAATTTTATAATGGTATGCATCAAAAAATTTATTATTGTATTGTTAATGGGGTACATTTTCAAACTTTGTAAATTCCTTTTCACTTATTATGAATATACCTGATTATTTTGGATCATTTATTCATAAGAATTTTTAAGAAAAAAAATATATCTAATTATATCACCATCGTTTTGCTTCTGCTAGACTTGGATCATCATAATTTAATTTGGCGTAAACGATGTTAATCATAGTACATCTAATGCATATATTTGGCAACATACTTACACGCATGAATACAGCTTGAATCCTAACAAGTGAAATAAAAAAAATTAAAATTAAAAATTAGATTTTCCAGCACGTAATCCATTTTCAGTTAAATATTTTTTTGTTTTAAATGACATAAATTCGAAAAAAGTGTGCTGCAATACAGATAAAACCATGCCGAATTTGTCTTGTTGCATAATCAACATCTATCAAATAATTGCAATAATTTTTTCTTGATTAATTTATTAAGGTGAAGTGAGTCAATCATTTCAAAACTGCTAATCGGAAGTTAGGACAGTGGCGTGCACCACTAGAACATTTTGAAACTATATAATATCCATAAATGAAATGATATTTATTACAAGAAATATAAAAATTATTAAATTACACTAATACACTTTAAGCTAATTAAATATTTCTGTTTGCACTCTAAAACATTTTTTTCAGACAGCCTGCACCCTTTACATTTAATTTATTGTAATCAATTCTAATAGGCCATTTTCCACCAAATTTCTAACTGGTTACCACCACGAGCATTTGATGTATGTCTTTTTTAAGAGTAATTTCGGCATAACACAAACCAAAACAAATAAAATACTCATTTATAGTACCATATCTTCATTTACACTTAATTCTCAATAAGCAAGTCCTTTATTTCTGTATATATTATGTTGAAATTATGCTTAAAAAAACACACGTAAGATGTTTGTGATGGGCGCTAGTTAGAAATTTTTTCAGAAATAACCTAATGGTGAATGCAACAAATTGAACGTACGTGAAATGTCTCAAAAAATTGTTTAGGATGCAAATTAAAATCTTCTATTAATTTAGTGTACATTGGTGCAATTTAGTCTACAAAAATAGTTGCAAAGAAAGGAATATCCCAATGTTTGTTACAAAAAATATTATAATATTTCATATTAATAATACAAATTAGTCTATTGTAGTTAAGATCCTCAAAATCTATTTGAAAGGTTACAAGTTCAACTTTTTCCCCAGTTTCATTCATTCAATTGGTTCACCTCATTGTTCAAAAAGAAAAAAATTACTAGTAGTTAACATCTCTGGCACTCCTTCGTGCCCGCACTTTAGAAAGAAAAAAGGTCATATTTTACACAACGGAATCCAATTCCAATGTAAACCTTACTCTACATTTTCATACCTAGATAAACGATAGGGAATATAATTCCAGCCCAATCACCTTCCGCCATCATCCAAATTAGGACACAAAAACTTGATAGATAAGCACCCTACATTATATCCTAAATGATTAAGTGACTGCTGCCTAAAATTAACAAACCAAACAACTAAAAATTGAACAAACAAATGACTGCTTGATTCTTATTCCAAACAATTTTTTCAAGAAATCATGGCATTGTCTTCACCATCTTCGTCCCCTTCAGCCAGAAGCGCTTCATTGAACATATACTGGCTCTGATACTCCATTAAATATTGCGTTGATCTCTTCGCATCCCAAAACAGCTCGTAAACTCGACTAATATCCTCCATCTCCACCATCTTGCCCTTCCTTTTCTGGCAAGCCAGAGCTGCAGATGTAATAAGATGGATCGCGTATCTTAATGACGTATCTACCCCTATTTTCGTCAACAAAACTTTCGCATCTTCACTCATCTCCACATCCTCCTCTTGAATTCTTATATCGAGAATCTTGCGTATATCTTCTTCGGTGTAGGGTTGTGTAGAGATGATGAGTAGGCGATCGAGGAAATCAATCGGAATCCCATGCGGGGATTTGTAATTTGTGCCTCGGATCGTAGTGATTCCTCTGTTGGTGGCGACTACGAGAATCGGGGCCATGTCGTTCTCTAGAGCACGGTTTAGGAACGAGAAGCACTCAATGTCTAGCATGTGGACTTCGTCAATGAAGAGAACACCTGGCACAATCTCGGCCTTTCCTTCCTCTCTCCACTCGGCAACCTTTGTGTCGATTTGTTCCCTCACTTCAGCTCGTATTTCGCCGGTATCGCCGGTGAAGAGTGCCAGAAAACCCTGTGTCCTGAAATTGAGAGATACAGATTCATTTTACAGAAAATAAAGATGAGATACACTAGTCCAATACATTTTCTGGCGGAAAGGAATAGTTTCAAAATCAATTCTGTGGAAAAGAATGCTTGGTTTTGGCATTAACTGTCTTCTTTTTGGTCATGATTTTTCTGATGTCAAATATTATAAAAAACATTAAATTATTGTTGGTCGATGGATTAACCATAAATGATTCAACAGAATTTGTTAACGAATCAGTTGATAACAATTCCTGTTCTTTTACAAATCCTGAAATAGGACACGTTATCTAAATTATCTAAACAAACCATGTTCTGAGTTGTGACAACACATTATTAGTCCAGACCCGACTGATTGCCAGGCTAGACAAATTGACTAATAGCCAGGATGCAGTCAAGCTGGAAAAGAGGTTGGGAATTATGCTCACCCAAACATTGTTCAAATCTTGGGAACCCCAGGACCCTTCCCACTCCCCCCCACAACCACTCGTGTAGAACAATTATCTCAAGTAATCCGCATGAGAGAACATACATTGCAAGCAAACTGATAGCATATCATTGGTTTCTTGTACACCTTAAAATTCATGCCAAAATCGAAGACTCCAGGGCACAATCTTGTATCGTCTCAGTAGTGCAACACTCCATGCGATGAGCAAAATACGTGGTAAAAAAACCGAACAATTGCTGAGCCTATAAAACCCCCCATACCTGTATCCAAGCCAGAAATCATATCGTTCCAGACTTACTTCCAGAATGCAATATTCAGAACATCATGGTTGAGTCAACAAAAAAAAGTGCTGTTATCAAGAACAAGAAATGGTTGGGATATTGGCCAGAAAAGACAAGTATTAGTTTCTTAGCATACACTCAATGTTTTAAATAGCGATAGTGCGACCAATAGTGTTTTGGTTCTGGCAGCATATAGCGTATAGCGTAAGCTATTCGGGACCCAAATAGCGTAATAATTAAACAAATAAAAAATAATATTAAACTAAAAAACATTAGTAAAAATTCATTAAAACACAAAAATTAAAAATTATTCTTTATATAAACGTAATTATTTTCATCAATTGCCCAAATGTTTACCCCCAAAATATGAGAGCATAATTTATAGTTCTTAAAAAAAATTATATATATTATAAGAAAGCATTGTGGAAGCATAAAAATAGTTTTCTTGTGCTATTTTACTGTCAAAATTTTCAGTTTAAGGGGTAAAGTGCTGAATAAAAATAACTTAGGGAAATATTGTAATTCATTAAAATTAAGAGTTCACTCCCTTAATAGTGTTGTATCCAAACTCCAACTTAATGAGTTAAGAAATAATAAATAAACAAAAGTTTTCAAAAAAAATAATCAAGTTTTAATCAATTTAATGGACCCATTAGTAGTTTTGTAGATATATAACATAACCAAGGTTAATTAAGTAATTTTACCACTTAAAGTTAAAACCTACTTCTCTCTCACACCCACACTATACCACACAGCTGCCCCTCAATATCTTCATCTCCCATCGATGCCAAAAAGAATTGCGATGAAGTCGTCTTCTTTTCACAAAAAAGGGAGAGTAAAACGAGATAGTGTTCAAGGAATTAAGTAAAACGAGCTAGGGTTCGAGAATACCTTATATTTATATGATATGAGATGGAGGAGAGAAAACAAAGGGGTAACGTCGACTGGAGGAGAGGGAGGAGACGTCGACTGCTGGAGAAGGAGGCACTAACTTCGAGCTAGTGAGGAGAAAACGGCGGATGGAGGAGACAACTGAGCTAGTGAGGTGTTATAACTTATTAAACCTAATTTTCACTTTCTTGAATAGCATTGGTATTTTGCAAATAGCGTGAAAAACGCAAGCTATAGCACACTATTCAGCAAAAAGTGTGCCACGTCAGCAAAATCTCAACGCTATTTGTGCCCTATGCTATCTTACACGCTACGTAGCGTTTTGGTCCAATTTTACGCTATAGAGCTCGACATAGCGCGCTATTCAACGCTTTTTAGAACACTGCATACACTTAATAAGTGTGATATGTTGATGCATCAATCTTCAATAAATACCTAATGGAATGGCTGTGCAGATTTCCTCTTCTAATACTCTTAGGCACGCGATAATTGCAAGAAAATATGAAACACGCCTGAATGGAAGGGACTCTAATGGTCAAAGGGTTGATATCGGGTGTTCTTGGAAATATAAATCTAATTATCTTTAATCCTTTTGCATTAAAAACTGATTGGTTGTAGGCAATGGGTGGGAGCACAAAATTTGGGGAAGAACATTGGACAAAGGGGAATTATTTGTCTCGTATTTTTTTCCAAATATATAATATGAAGTGTTTTCTTGGGATTTGAGACTGCAGTTAGAGGATTTTGAACCCAGCCCGCTATTCTGGAAAGTTGGTGGTGATACCATGTTAGCTATATCTCATTGGGTCTTGTCTCTCCTTCACGACCATAAACTAAAAGTTGGTTCTTCAGATATGAGTATGGGGTCTTCACAATTAAATCTTCCTTTCATTGTTGATACTCTAGTGGATATCCATAATTGTCATTTGGCCCTCATAAAATGATTCTGAAAAATGGATTGTTCTAAAGCTGAGATCTTTGCTTGACTAACAGCTCTAGAAAATTAATACCAGTGACCTTCTCCAATGACAGAATAACATTTGTGATCTCCCAGTTGTGCATGCTACCTATATTAAGACGAAGGAAGCATGTGAAGAATGTTCTTCTAGACTGGATGTTTGCAAGGAGTATGTGGACTAACATTTTTCATGATGTTGAAAGTGATTGGGGATTTGGGCCTGTGTTAAAAAAATGGAGTCAATTTTTGAAATTGAATAGCTTGTCGGGGAGGATTACGAACAAACAGAGAAGGTATGAGGAGGTGTACTGTACTACTGTTATAGTCTTGGCTTGGTTAGTGTGGAGAGGGATAGAAATACTACAATTTTTGAAGAAAGAGGTAATGAGTTTGCCAAATTATGGTATAAGATCATACATAGAACTACTGAATTACGGTATAGGATCAGAAACACCACTGCACTATGGCTGTTCATTCGAAGTTCTTTATGTTTTTTTTCCTCTTTTAGTTCCGTGAGCCGTATTTGACGGAAGCACATTGCAATGGCTTTCCGCTTATGGCTCAAGTGTATTTTCTCTCTCTCTTTTCTACTGAGAGGAATCCTTTCACCATCTATACTTTCTAGTGCTAACCCATGGCAAAGACACTATGTGCTCATTTGGTTCGAGTTGGGTCTCGTCCCAAAATCCTAAATTGAGGTTGAATCATAAGTTGACAAGGTTAAAACTTTGAATCATAAGTTGATGAGGCTCAAACTTTCATGTGAAATTACCATTTTAGATTCTAAGTACAAACAATAACTCAAACCAAACGTGAGGTATAGGTTTATTTTACCCCTTACATACAGCTTTCATCTCAACCCTTAACAAAGGGTCACTCATCTCAACCGTCCAATCTTTTGTCCCTTACAAATTCATCTTAACCATTAAAAGGACATCTTCAATCTCATCCGTCCAATCTTTTATCTCGTACATTTTTAGGACTTAAACACCATTCTCCCGCAAACATAGAGCAATTCAAAATTGAAATCTTTTATCCCTTATAGATGATTTGTAAACAAAATTTCTGTTTTGGAACCATAGCCCTGCACATCCAATACTTGAAAGCCCACAAACATAGAGAGAGCAATGCAACAAATGATTCATATTCAATATCAGTAGGGTTAATTAATTCAAGCCTGAATCTCAAACTCAAACTATCTAAAGCTTTGTACATCAATTATAATCAAGTACCTGCTATTGATAACATCAATTTCATGAAGAGTAACACAATGCACAACCTCTTTTCTCTTCTGCAACTCACCATCAGGACACTGCACAAACTTCGTTTGCGGCCCCATTGCATCATAGTCCCTGGACCTTGAGAACGACCGCCCCAATTTAGTAATCTTCCCGGAAGCCTTATCGATAGCAATCACATCTCCACTTTGAACCTTATCTTTCGCCAATGCCTCGATCATCTTCGCCCCCAAATCATAAACCGTCTCCATTTCCGTCGTTTTCAATGTCAATTTCCCCGTCTTCGATGCAGCCCCACTGACAGCAGGGCGATCAATCTGAATCTCAACAACTTCCCCTTCAATAATCTCATTTTCCTCTTTGATCCTCACTCCAATTGCTTTTCTAAAGGCTTGCAATAAGGCTTCGGTTTTCGAAATCTCGAGGGAGAAAAGTTCGCTGCCTGCCATCATGGCGAAGGGGGTTTCGAGGCCGATTGACTTGGCCATGCCCATGGCTATGGCGGTCTTGCCGGTGCCGGGTTGGCCAGCGAGGAGGACCGCACGGCCGGCAATTTTTCCCTCCTGGACCATTCTGACGATTACGCCAGCGGCTTTACGGGCGGAGTTTTGGCCGACCATGCCCTCGGAGACGGCCCGGGGTTCTAGGGCGGAGTCCAGGCCGAGGCCTCGGATATGGGAGTGTGCGCCTATTCGTTCTATTCGGGTTAGGTCTCGGCTCTCCGAGAGTTTTAGCTCCGCCATGAGTGGTGGTGGAAGTGGTGGTTTGGGTGGAGGGCTTGGAGGAGAGAAGAAGGTTTAGGGTTTTGTTTACATGAGGTTTGGCCTAACCGTAAAAAGTTTGGTTCTTAAATAATTTTGAGTTAATTAGCCTTAACGGGCTTAAAGTTTGATTCGACTACCACATTGATTTAACTCTTCTAAATTACATTTGTAATATTACAAATTTTTTATGATAGTAGCTCAAATAACTTGATAGCACTCTTTCTTTCTTTTTCATTTTTTTAAAATTGCTTTAATTTGCTTGGTTTTATTCTTATTTTTTTACATTTTAATTAACTATAATACATATATATATATACGAAAAATTTTACATACGGACCGGTCCGTACGGACCGGGACCTTTAGCGACGCTTTTCCGTCGCTAATAACATATCCCCAATGTATTCGTGACGGAAAACCGTCGCTAAAGGTCCCGGTCCGTACGGACCGGTCCGTATGTGAACCGCTCTATATATATATATACATAACGTTTTTTTATATGGATCAAAACTTACTGATTCAAAGTTTCAACGGTTAAGTTGACAAAAGTTAGAGAGTTCTTATATCTATTACCAAACAACAGCTATCACTTAAAATAAAAGAACAATGTTTCAATGATCCTTCAATATCAATAGCTCTCAATATCTCTCTCCTCTCTCACTCCTCTATCCAGCTCACTCCTCCTTCCATCCAAACCTTCCCGTCGTAGCTTCAATATTAATAGCTCTCAATTGTTGATTTCAAGAATGAAATCAATTGAACCTGTTGAATATATACTCTTCCTTGTGTATTGTGTATTTCTTGTTTAACCCATTAAAATCTACTTTTTAATGGAGGTAAGGTTATAAAAAATGAAGACAATTCAAAGGCCATCCAAGTTTCAACAAGCCCAATTATAAGGTCGCAGGCTAAAAAGTTAAGGGCAGAGTTTAATGGATTGATTCAAGTTATCTGGACTCAAGAAGAAGGCACAATTAAATCTATTGGAAAGGAAAAACATAGAGAACAAAATGGAGGCTGGACTACACTTATTTAAGTCCAATTTGAGTGAGAAGACTATGTCTATGCAGCCAAGAGTATGGAGTCAAGCCCACACATTTTTATTTATTATTGTTATTATTTCTTTTAAATAATTTAGGAGACTAGTTCTTGTTTGATTAGGATTTGTTTTGAGGATTCCTTGTTGAATTAGCTTCTTGTTGCCTAAGTTTTCTTCACCCTATTTAAAGGGGGGTTCATTATATTACTTTTATTATCTAAGATATTATTCATAATAATATTGAGTGATTTTAATTTTTTTTGGTTTTTCATAAACTACTTGAACTTATCGGTTTGTCCATAGCGTTCATCCGACTCATCAATCGGTATTCCGCACCTGGTTGTGGTGTCTTCGTTTTTCACCCCAATCTGATTGTAAAAACGATCTAGGTTCTTAATTTGCTACGGTTTTTGTGTGTATCTGTGTCGAGGTTCGCACAACTAATTCGTTGTGTTTGCGGGTTTCGTGCGGTATCACCGTAGGTTATATTAACTTTGTTGGTTGGGATAATTTTTTTATGTTTGAACATTATATTTATCTGTATTTTGTGTAGTTTATATAGGTTAATTATAATCGTTTATAAGAAATGAAAATTTTAAGCAATGAAGTATGAGGAAGTTATGGAAATTCAAGTTTCAAAATTGATAATCAAACTAATCTAGAGTTAGACTTGGATGAAAATTGTGATTCTAATAGTAGGATATACAGTCCTTAAGTATCAAACGAGCTGAAGCAAAAAAAAGGCAATAATTTGATACATTAGATGATGTTCTCTTGTTTTATAATGTGTAGTGTACAGAGTTGGACTACTAAGAAAGATCTGGGAAGTGATGAGAATAGAAGGACGGAATATGCTTGTTTTAAACAAGAAACAAGTTCAAAAATTGTTGATATTGGAAGGAAAAGATGTCGAGAAAGCTTAGTTGAGGGTTGCAATGCCAAACTTGCAGTTTTATAATTAAGAAAACTCCGAGAAATACATTGTTATTGTTTTCAACAAGGGCTACACCCTCCTGTTATCAATCCCAACAAAGGCTTACCTTTTAAGGTTACATCATAATGTTTCGGCCATGACAAAGTCTTTAATTAAACAGTTGTCTATGGTGAATAGAACACAACATAAACAATTTAGTTTTCGTAAAGTGTAATTTGGGGGTATAGAAAATGTTTGGTGTATACAAAGAGATTTGAACAATTATGAAAGAGATAAACGTGCCAACACGAAGGGGCATGACAGTGAAATGTTCTTTGAGTATTTGAAATTAGAATAAGGAAAGAACCATTTGTTTACTTTTAAAATTGAAGCAGACAATTAACAAAATATTACTCGTTATTTTTGGTCTGATGCAACTTCAAGGCAAACTTATAAGTTTTATGGTGATGTGATAATCTTTGATATTACTTATAATAATAATATCAAATTGATAGTTGCTCCAATAATGTGGGTTAATAATCATGGTCAAACCATTATTTTTTTTCTTGTGGATTCTTAATCAAGAGTGTATTGATGATTTTGTATTGCTATTTACGCAATTTTTGGAAAGTATGCCCGGTGGTGCTCTGTGACGCCCCGAAATCCCGTTTAGAGGATTATACCTCCGGGACCCGGTTAGCCACGGAGTCGTACGCGACGACGGGTATGAAATGATAAAACTTAGAACTTATATAAAAGGAGAATTCTAAATAAAGCGTTAATTTTTAGAAAATTTTGGCATGTGGAGTTTATTTATCAAGCATACCAAAACCTGTTAAAATATACCTATAATCCATTTTCAATAGATACTCCACATTTAAGAAAAGTCATTTATACAAAACCTCCAATAAGGTCCTAATCTCAATAAACTTTATATCAAAATACAACACTATAATACATAAACATTTATTAACTAAATAACTAGTACATAAGTCGTTTCATAACGACTTGAGTGATCAGAGTCCGTCAGAGCTATCTAGACTCCATAAGCATACCATCCCCGGGAACACCTGCAAAACCTGGTTTGGAAAATGGGAGTGAGCCAAACGGGCTCAGTGGGAACTATAAGAATTTGTATAGGAAAATAGATTAAAACCCATGCATGCCATGCCATGTATTATAATGAAAATAGTTTATGAGCTGCTTCTCTATAAAGAATCACCTCTGAGTAAAATACATTTCATTTTGTATGTACAAGTGTAAATTTATATACTATATTTCTGAAGCAGCCAATGCACGGAAAACCTTTTGTGAAATGCATATATAATGTCCCCAACCCAAAGTACAAGAAAAGCAATATATATACATGGGTCCGTTTCCTATACGGACCGGTCCGTACGGACCGGACCTTTAGCGACGGTTTTTTCGTCGCGAATACATGGGGAATATGTTTTTAGCGACGGAAAATCGTCGCTAAAGGTCCCGGTCCGTACGGACCGGTCCGCATAGGAAATTTCCCGATATATACATCATCATATAGTATATACCACAACACCACGACTAGATCTATCACATATATCAACTAGACGCTACCTCACGCAGCCACACAGGCATACGCTACCTCACGCCGCCATAAAGGCGCATGCTACAATAATACTCACGTAGACACTAAGGCTATACGCTACCGGTAATAACCATCTATCTAGTATGAACGGTGTGGCCATCCGATATGAAATCACAGAAATCATCTCATCAAAGAATATAATATAATCAAGAATATCCAAATACAAGCTCAACATAAAGTATATGAAGTGTGTAGGCCAATATGCCTTAAAATATGTAGTGGTATTGTTGTTCAGCTTAAACAAGATCCGCCAAGTCCGTCAAGTAGTAAAAGAAACCAGAAAATCATTAGTTTGGGAGGTTTCATATGTTTTCATCAATTGGGCCCCAAGCCAAGTCTAATATAATCAAACAATGTGTACGAGTTCCCAAATAGCCTCCCACTATGATTTAAAGACTTCATTTAGACATAACATATATATGTATTTAAACAGCATACTTACAAACTGGCTAGGTAAGTAGAAAATCTCATAAATTTGGTTTATAACTTAAAACACAACAACAATACCACTAATATATATAACTTTGTCCAAAATATGGTTTAAATCCCATATATGACATCATACATAAGTGTATCAAAGTCTAGCATATATAATCGTATACGTACTTGAAGGTCATATACCAAACTTTCTTATAAATCATTTATAATTGGGGCTTTTTGTATAAAATCGTTATTGATGTCATATATGATGCAAATCTATCAAAGTTATCCAAAGAAATTGACCCAAACCCCATGCATATGCAACTTTGAGTAAAAACCCTAGGTTTGGATTGATTTGAGACGGATAAGTTGTAATCGTAAGAAAAATTGTTAAAATACTATTGTTCCCACCTTAAGAGGGTCAGTCCCTCGAAGTATTGCGGAAGAATCGAGCCGAAACCGCGTAGATGCGAAAATCCCCAATTTGAGCTCAAAAACCCTAGCCATGGCAATTCAAGGAGGAAGAAGATGATGATGATGGCATGGATTTGTTGTGGGATAAGAGGCCTTGATGATCCCTCTTAAGCCCCTCAAATTTGCCCCACTTTCTCTCTCTAAAGGCTCTCCAATGGTGGGGATGAAATGAGGAAGAAAGAAGATAAAGAAATATAAAAAACTCGCCAGAACCATGTAGTCGACTCCCCCACTGTTCATGGAGTTGACTCCATGGCTTAATTTCTGCCTCCCTCAGCTTTTGGTCAACAGCTCGACTTCGTACACACTTTTGGGCATCAAGGAGTTGTAATTTGGTCTCGGCCAAAACATGAAAGTTGTAGAGGGCATTGAAATGAAGACGTGTTTGAACGAGGACTCATTTGGAGTTCAGATGAAGAAGTTATGGTCATCCAAAGTCGGGTAAAAATAATTTATCGCGTAGGTTCCAAACTTGTGGTTTTCGAACCGATTTCCGTCCGGACCACCCGAAATGACTTAGGGTCATTATAACACACTTAAATAAGTTAATATGACTTGTTGGAGGTTTCCAAACCATTCCAACCTTTTCAGAACCCAATTTGGCTACCCGGAGCCAAATTTTGCCTTATACGCGATATGGGTCGTGATTTGCAAGCGATAAAGAAACCGGGTGTTACATGCTCTGAAAATGATTATTACTGATCAAGATCCGGCTATGACTAAGGTATTCCCTTTTGTTCTTTAAATAATTTTCACAGGTATTGTAGTTGCATATATTAATAAATTTTTCATCTCTCCTTATATATACGTAGCCGTTTATAATAAAACTTTGTTTAATTCTTTTCACAGGTATTGTAGTTGGCATATATTAATGAAGTTCTCAGAAAAAATTGATGCAATCAAGTATGGTATTAACAAAAAAGAGTTCTCGGATTGTATTTGAAAATCAGAGAATCCTGAAGAGATTGAGTTGCAATGAGAGAACCTTATTAAGAAAAGTGGGTTAAGAGGAAATAAGTGGTTGCACGACATGTACCAAATTCATTCAAGATGGATTCCTGCCTATGTCAATCACGTTTTCTCAGCTGACGTATCAAGTAGCCAAAGAACAGAAAGTGGTCATGCATTTTTTTAAAAATTTGTTTCCAAGAGCAATTAGTTAATGGATTTTATGATACAATTTGGCAGAAAATTTGTACACCAATGATGTAGCAAAAACTTGGTATAATTTATCATGTTAATTTAGACATTAAATGATATATATTATTACTAATATTTTTATTTTTATTATTTCTGAGGTGTTAGTAAAGAATTTGAGAAGATCGAGAAAAATAGAGAAATTAAATACTGTGAAGACATCTAAGAGTTGGTCAATACTTCCGAATACATAACTTTTTACTCGGAACTCCAAATAATGTGATTCTTGAGCCAAATTTAAAGAGAATTTCAAGTTCTACAACTTTTCAGTTCAACACTTTTTTAAATTCATCCATTTCGGGGTCCGAAATTGCAACGCAAAATCTAACAGCATAAAAGGACGAAAATTCAACACAATATCCTCAACTATAGGCCCAAACCCATTCAGCCAACCTAATAAATACTAATCAAGGAAATGTCCAGTATGCTTTTAAGTAGAAGAAGCCCACTCAAGTCCATATTTAATTCAAGGCCCATGTTATCTAACGCCGAAATTAAATCCCAAAGCCCATGAAGTTCACCTAGTAATTATAAAAGAATGGCTCTTGTAGCAAATTAGAGGAGGGCAATTTAGGAGCACAGTGCCGAGCATTATCACTTATATTAATTTTCTTTCTTTTTTTTGTTGGATTAAATTGAAAACTTGAAAATTAAAGGTTTATTTTTATTATTCAATTAATTTAATGCCAAGTAAGTTTACTTTTTCTTTATTATTTTCTATTTATTTAATTTATTCCTTACTAGCATAAATTTGTGCTAGGGTTAGGACGAGTATATTTAATTGATTCATTTGGTCGTGTTCTTGCCAATTGACTCTACCAATTTAACGCGTTAATATTAAATACAATTCTTTCTTTTTGATGGCTATTTTAATTGATAAAAATAAAGTTGGATTCTCGTTATTTTTTGTTGGATTTACCTTATAATTTGTTGAAAGTGGGTATAGGGTGTGTTTTGACAAATATAATGAGTGTTTTGATTTTATACATAAGTTTGGCTGTGGAAGAATTACAATTGAATTTTATTAATTAATTGAACTTTATTGATTTTATTTTTCACAAATAATAAAGTCGAGAGACCAAATTATTGCGAGATAAGAGTAGAATTTATGCGCATGAATACTGAGGAAGATGATATTAAATATATGATTTCGAAACCCTAATCAATTAATTCTTTAATTTTATTACCTTGCTTATTATTATTATTATTATTATTATTATTATTATTATTATTATTATTATTATTATTATTATTATTATTATTATTATTATTATTATCATTATTTAATTTAGTTCCATTACTTTAGTTTACTTGCTTTACTTTGTCTTATTTAAATTGCCTTATTTTATTTGTTTGATTCCCATAAACTTTCTTAGCTAGCTTAGGAATTTAGTGAAAAGTTAACAAGATAATTATAAAACATACTATTTGAGTCCTTGTGGGTTCGACATCGCACTTGCCTTAGCTTTACTATATATTGACTTGTGCGCTTACGAGTATTAAAATTTATCACAACAGCCAATGTTATGAGTTGATGGCTGATCATAAAGATTTAATTAAGAAACTTAAAATTAGAGTAGATCATGACTTCTTGGTTCAAATAGTTGACATTTACACAAATAAAATATTTTACAAATTTGAGAATAAATAGTGTAAGGGCTTTAACTACAAGTTCAAGTGTGTTAGGGAAAGTGACAATTATCGCACTTATCGTATTCAAAGAAGGAATGTCGAAAAAAGTAAAGTCCGTTAAATAATTTATGACATGACTCAGATTTTACTTGTTGTGCTTGTAAAATGTTCAATAGCACAGGAATACCATGTAGGCATATCATACATTTGTGTAAGTATGATGATCTTGGTAAGTTGCTCGATAAATACATTTTGAAGAGGTGAACTAAATCCACAAAATCTGGGACAATTGTTGGATCATAATGGCGTGGAAGTAGTCAATGATAGTTTGTATCTCTCGAAGAAGAGTCGAATTGTCTTTAGATGTAGTTGAGAAGGCTTTAATATGTGAAGAAACAACAAAGATATTTACCGTTGGATTGTACGGCATTAACGAGCAAATTGACCAATTTGTTAGTACCCATGCAAGTGTCGAGGTTGCTATCAAGAAAAATAATAAAATAGGTGGTGGTGTTATTAGTGCGCATCATTCTTATAATGCTCCTACTACTTACAATGAACCTAATTTAGTACGAGCAAAAGGTTGTGGGAAAAGGTCAAAGGAGGAAAGGAGAAGGCACTAGCAAAGGCCAAAAATCGAAAAGTTAGACATTGCCATGGATGTGGTAAAGTGAGCCAATCACATGATAAAAAAAATTGTCCAGCACTTACGAATTGGTAAGTAATAATTTAGTTATTATTTATACATTTTGTTATTTAAGTATGAATAATGATTTTTGTTATTTTTTTTAACATGGGTCATCCCCGAGTAAGAATGATGTAAATTTGAAAGAGGGTAATGATTCGTCAACGGAAGATGAGGATGATATAAATCTAAATTGTTAGTTTTGTTGACTTGTAGTTGTTATACTCTATTGTATTAGTGTGTTTGAGAATGCTTGTAGTTTGTTATAATCCATGATGGATATTTGAATAAGAAGGGTTGTAATTTATTAGTTTAAAAGTGTGGATCTTTGAATGGCAAATGCTTGAAGTTTGTTAGTTTAAAGTAGGGGGTGTGCAAGAAACTGAAAAAACCGATAAACCAAACCGGTCCGAACCGCTCGGTTTTTAGAATTTACATGTCTGGTTCGGTTTACACAATACAAAACCGAGTATAATCGGTCCGGTTCACGATTTTTATTAACAAAAAACGGCTAAAACCGAACCGAACCGAACCGATATTTATATGTTAACTCACTTTTATGTATGTGGCTGTTGTTTTATTTGTTAAAATGAGGTGCATTGTACTGGAACAAATCAATGAAAATATCCCTCAACCCTTCTCTCTCACACGATCTTTCCACAAAAAAAAACCCTAAGTCACTTCACCCTTTTCCATGGCCGTCGCCCGTCAATGGTGGGCTCTCTCTCTCAG
This sequence comes from Lonicera japonica, assembly GCA_021464415.1. Lineage (NCBI taxonomy): Eukaryota > Viridiplantae > Streptophyta > Magnoliopsida > Dipsacales > Caprifoliaceae > Lonicera > Lonicera japonica. The sequence continues at coordinate 35,346 of JAKCWG010000518.1, forward strand.
TCTCTCACATCGAAATATACAAGGCCTCTCTGCCTCTTACTGATGCCGCAAATGAATCGAAGTCTCAAAGGATGGATCTTTATCCAAGTCGAAAAAGAAGGAACTCAAAATCAAATGGAAGTTCACTGTTGTGGGATGAAGGTATGAGTGAATGATATATATTTTAATAATATATGTATATACGTCTTATGCTCTAAATTTGATCTGTGTCTAGACTTTGTTTCCTTGTTCTTGAATCTATGGCTTTTAACTTGGTCCAAGTAAGATGCTGCTTTATTTTATTAATTATATGCTTGGTTCTTTGAAATTTTGTGCCTTTGTTCTTTAATTTCTACATCAATCTTCATCTAAAAACTATGAAAATAAAAAATTGAAAACCGATTCCAATTGAACCGAAACCGACGGCAACCGAAACCTACATTTTCATTACTCAGCATGTCTGTCTCGGTTTACAATTTCTCAAAACCGACAAGGTCGGTTCGGTCGCCTAAAAACTCACATGGTTCGGTTAACCGAACCGTATACACCCCTAGTTTAAAGTGTGGATCTTTGTGATGTGATCCAGCCTAGCCCTCTTTAGCCAAGAAATTAGCCTTATGTTCTTGCGCATTATCACCACCGGCTGACTAAAGAATTTAATTAGTTTTAATTATATATTTTATATTTCTTAAAGCCCAAGGATTATAGATAATTATTATTTAGAGTCTTTCCATGTTAAGAATGTATTGGGCTTATTTTAGAGTGTTTATTAGTTTCCTTATTGCATTAGGAATATTCTAGGATTTATTATTTTCTTTTTTCTAAATAGAATTAGTTTCTTTATTGTATAAGGATTTTAATTGTTTTGTTCTTCTATTTAAAGAAGGTGGATTCATTATTTTAAAGGGTTGTTTATTATTAATAAAAAGTGTTTTCATTTTTGTGTTCTTGAAGAACTTATTGAACATGTTGAATGATTAATTCAATTGTTCTTGACTTATCGATCAATTCTCCATCAATTGATTATGGCGTCTTCAATCATACTAAGGTTCATGCTTCTTTAAGTGTTGGGTTGAGGTTTCCACCTTCCATCTTTTAACGAATTCCAAGGTTCTAGTCTGTTTATAGACTATGGGTCAAGGATCCATTTAACCTGGTTAAGAAAAACTATCCAAGATCACGTCATTGGTATCAGAGCGACTTTTTTATCAAGGTTTTCTATCTTTAGTTTCTTGTTATTTCAATTTCGTAGTAGATTATTGAAATCCTAGATCTTTATTTTATGAATCTCATTCCAAATATGTGTTAGAGTTATAATAAAAAAAATCCGTGAATAGTGCGATGAACAGTACCGTGAACAGTGTCGATGAACAGTATCATGAATAGTGCGTGTGAACAGTGGTCATGAACAGTGTTTTCTGAAAAAATTGTATGAACAGTAACCGTGATGAACAGTACTTTTGCATGAAAAGTATTTTTTGGAAAAAAAAACATCTGAACAGTGTTTTTCGTGAATAGTAAAAAAAAATTAAATCGAATTTGGAAGAATCCTAGCCTTCAAAATTGTTCATCATTATTGGGTTTTATTTTGCTAAGAATTTGTATCCTTGAGAAAATCAAAATTTTGGATAAGAAAATCAAATCAATATATCTTAAGTTCTTCTTAGTCGTTCTTGATTATTCTTGACCGTTCTTGATTCGTTATTGAGTGTGGTCTTTCGTTAATATTCCAATTCATAATTGATTGGTTGATTCTTGATTGGTTTTGTTGAAGAACATTGCGGAAAGGTTAAAACTTGTTCAACTCGTTTGCCAAGTTCTAAAAGTGAAATTGTGAGGTTTATCATTCTTGAGCGACAAACATGAGCAGTAAAATCAGAGTAACATCTTTTAGTGAAACACGAAAGGGAATGTGGTGAGGATTATCTTTATAGCATTAATCTTTGTTTTTCAGCAAGTATGTCCTACCTAAACTTTGAATATGACCTTCAAGCAGAGATTAAACGCGATAGTGCGCGATTAAAGCAATTAGAGATTAAATGGCGCATGTGGTTGAATAAGGCTCCTAAAAAGAAATTGAAAAGTTAGCCTCGTAAAGTTAAATTTAAAGATGAATGGGATTCGAATGTTACTAATAGAAAACATGGTGGTGAGGTTGGAGAAAGTCGGGTTGAAGACAATAATTTGGGTAGTAGCAAGAAGAAGGTTTCTTTGTTCAATGATGAGTTTATTCGTAGGTTTGAGGAGATATTTGCTGAAACCTATGAATAGTCTAAGAAGAGGGGAAGCCTAGAGCCAAGTCAAAGTTTGAATACATCTTTTAGCAAACCAAATCAATTGAAAAAAAGAAGAGAAACGAGCCATATCTAAGCCGCCATTAGAGAATAAACCGAAAACCGATGAGATTGAGGAAATTGAAGTGATGGCTGAATAAAGCGAGTTGTGGGTTGAAGGTGTACTTCCAAACTTGCAAGAAGAAGCAAATGAAGAAGTTCTAGTGCAAGTTGAAGAACCGCCATATGTGTTGATGAGAATGAGTTATTTGCAAAAGCCAAGAGATGATGTTCGATCTGAGTTAAAGATTGACAATGTTGAGCATATTGATTTCAATGGAGTGGATCACTTTGATGTCCATCCAAACTTTATGTTGTTAGATATCTTCAACAAGTTATGGAGGATCGCATTGTAATATGGTTTGAACTTCGAGGAGTTTTGCTTTGCAAGGAGGATCAAGTGTCGAAGATATTTGAAATATTTGTTTTCATGGCATGGACGAACAGAATTATCTCACGTTGAGTTTCGATGGAGGAATGGAAAGTAGGCCAGGCAATTTACAACACAACACGATAACACGACACGAAATCGACACGAATTTACCAGGTTTGGGTGAATCCTTAACGGATGCGGGTCATAATTGGGTTGACCCGTCAAACCTGTTTATTAAACGAATAGATTTCGTGTACCTTCGCGAGACCCGAATAAAACCCGTTTAACCCGATAATAATATATACGAGTCGGTTTTGGGTCATGTAAACCCGTTTGTAACCCATGTAACCCGATTATAATTTATATATATATATATATAAATTACTTAATTGAATTATTAGCGGGTCACTAAATGTTATTCGTATACGACCCGAATCGAATCGTTTATCTTAAATGGGTTAAACGAATCGGGTCGTGTAATTCATTAATCAAACGGGTCGTGTATGAATTTGAATTTTACACCCGTTTATTAAACGGGTCGTGTATGGGTGGAGGTACTTTTCACCCGACACGATTTTAACCCGACACAAAACCGACCCGTACACGACCCGTTGCCAGGCCTAATGGAAAGTATTCAAAATACAAGTTCTGTTGGCATGGGAGATTCCAAGTTCCAAAGTTGCGTTCGAATGTCGAAGTGGTTAAAGACTGATTGAATCGAGGGGTGGGTAAGCCAAATTCGAGGACGAATCTTCTTGAAGAATAGGGGAATGATGTGATCCAGCCTAGCCCTCTTTAGACAAGAAATTAGCCTTATGTTCTTGCGTGTTCTCACGACCGGCTAGCTGAAGAATTTCATTAATTTTAATTATTTATTTTATATTTCTTAAAGCGCAAGGATTATAGATAATTATTATTTAGAGTCTTTCCATGTTAGGAATGTATTGGGTTTATTTTAGAGTGTTTATTAGTTTCCTTATTACATTAGGAATATTCTAAGATTTATTATTTTCCTTTTCTAAATAGAATTAGTTTCCTTATTGTATAGGGTTTCTAATTGTTTTGTTCTCCTATTTAAAAGAGGTGGATTCATTATTTTAATGGGTTGATTATTATTAATAAAATTAGAGTGTTTTCACTTTTGTGTTATTAAAGAACTTATTGAACATGTTGAATGATTAATTCAATTGTTCTTGACTTATTAATCAATTCTCTACCAATTGATTGTGGCATCTTCGATCATACTAAGGTTCACGCTTCTTTAAGCATTGGGTTGAGGTTTTCGCCTTCCATTTTTCGACGAATTCCAAGGTTCTAGTCTGTTTATAGGTTACGGGTCAAGGATCCATTTAACTTGGTTAGGAAAGACGATCCGGAGTCGCGTCACTTTGAATGAGAAGGGTACTCTATTGTTAATTTAAAAGTGTGGATCTTTCAATGAGAAATGCTTGTAGTTTATTAGTTTAAAAGTTTGGATTTTGAATGCTTGAATTTTGAATCATGTGATTCCATTCCATTAGAACAAATGAGTATAATAGCACAAAATGATTCCAAAGCCATTCCATTACAAAATGTCATTATAACAATACAAAATGGTTCTATTCCATTACAAAAAGTTACATTAACAACACCGAATGGTTCAAAATCCATTACATTACAAATACTACATTAAATCATGATTTTATCGCTAAGTAAATAGACAATATCAAATATATAACAACTAATATCCTCTAAAGAAGTTCATGCTCCGTGTTGACTTCACGAACAATCGACTAAGCCAATGTACCACATTCTGAAAGTGCATCAATGGTATTCAATGCTTGTTGAATCGAAGAGATCTTGCACCAACCCAAGAAACTACCGCACCTTTGCCTTTTGCACACGTAATAAATTCTACCACTATTCTTGTTCTTATTTGAGAGTGTTATGTTCACATCCGCTAATTCTCTACAGAAACATTCTGTGACCGCGAATCAGATGTCAATGCTTTTGTCACCCTCCATGGTTGATGAAGAACCCATTTTAGTCTACACCAAGCAAGCAAAGCACCAAGCTTAACAAAACTGAAAAATCAAGTATATACAATGAAAATTAGAAACAAAACTATGGAATAATGTGCTTTAAATAACCCTCCTATGCTGAGTAACAATATCTCTCAATTTCCTCTATTTTTCAAGCCTTATGTTAGTATCCCTATATTAAAACCAACGATACAAGAAATACACAATATACATAAATTTTTGAACAAAGGAAAGCCCTAGGTTTCACGGGTTAAACAAAGTAGATTTCAAACTCTCACAAACTACATAAAATTTTGAAATCGAAACCCTTCACAAGCTACACAAATTATCCCAACCAACCAAGTAGATTTCAATGGGTTAAACAAGAAATACACAATACACAAGGAATAGTATATATTTAATGGGTTTAATTAATTTCATTCTTGAAACAAACAATTAAAATGCTTTAAGCCCTATATTTGAAAATGGAATGTATAAAATAGATAGAGGACAAAAACCCTTGCCTAAAACCTCATAGGGGGAGAGAGAGCTGCGATAGAGTAGTGTGGATGGACAGGGGAGGGAGCTGGATGAAGGAATGAGTTGGACAAAGAAATGAGCTAGGCAGAGGAGAGCGTTGAGTAAGAGATGGACGAAGGAATAAGAGATGAGATAGATACTGAGAGTTATGAAAGGGAGTTTGTGAGAGAGGAGAAAGATACTGAGAGCTATCAATGTAATACCCCGCTCGTTAATTTGGTGCTAATCACTTTCGTTAATCATGTTTAAGGCTAAGTCTTACTTCGAATGGTCATTTTGTATTGGGGTGCATTTCAATAGTTCCAATGCTTCTCCCAAGTCAAGTTAGTCATATTACACATGTGCATTGGCTCGGAACATAGATTGGGTAGCCGTAGCCAAATTTTATGTGCTAATGGCAACGGTTGAAGTTTTTAGAGTTCGAAACCTCTTTATTCCGTTCAGAACCTTAAATATTGCATCATAGCCTAATATATTGTCATTTAAACCTCCCTATACTACTTTTATATGTCCCAAGACATTCCCAAGGCAATGGATTGAGTTCGGTAGAACTAGCGCAAATAAAGCCTGATTGTAGGTAATTCATTTATCTACAACTTTCGTGTTTTGGTCGAGACCTAATTCTCACTCCTCGATGGCCAAAAATGAGTTCGAAGATGAATCTATGGCCAAACAGCATATACTGGCAATAATGCCATATAGTCGACTACATCTGACTTGGTGTAGTAGAGTACCCAGCATCAAAATGGTCAACAATCGTATTTTTTTGTGCTTTGACCCATCTTTTATACCACCAAACCCTCATTCTCGAAGTTACCACTCCATTTTCACTTCATACAACCTAGAGAGACTTAGAGTGACTAATTTTGAGAGATTTTAGTGGGTTCCTCCAATTAGTTCAAAATTCATCAAGATTTACACACAAATTTTAATATTTATCATTTCATTCATATTCATTCCTCCATTGAAGCTCAAGAGAACTTGTAGGGGAGCTGGTCCAGCCACCACCACTTCGATCGAACGCTTTAATCTTAGTTTAAAGATTCATTAGAGGTGGGAACAATAGTATTAAACATGTTTTTCTTAACATTTATGTGTTGCATGTAGTGTTTTGGTTCAAATTGGGGGGTTTTTGATAAAACATAGGGTTTGATTGCATGCATGTGGGTTTGGGTAGATAAACCTTAAATTTATGGTGGATTATGCCTTAGAATCACTAATATACATGATCAAACAAGTAGATACACATACATGGCTATATTTGAAGTTTTATCTAAAAATCCCTAAATACGTAAACTAGTCTTAACTAGTTTTAGATTCACTAGTGTATATACATACTTGAGATGATAAATTGTACCTAATACACTAGAGATACACCTTAGACGTGTCATAATCCATATATATAGGGTGTAGATTGCCAATATAGTAATTACAAAAAATTAGTGTACTATAACTATACTAGATAGGTGCGTAAATACACTTGGCTTTGCTAGAATGACATTTAAGCATGAGATATACTTGTAGGGCCTTAATTATACACATAATATATGCTTTAAGACTTAAAGGATGTGTAATACAGGAATAGGCCATAAAGCATGAATAACGGCTTAACGATGAGATTATGGATACTGCTTACTTATTAAGTGTTTTGACTACATATGTGTGATTGGTTGTGTTGGATTTATATGTATTGATGATTGTTATTATATATTATTGATGCGATCACACATATGGGCTGGATTAATAGCCGAGCATCGGGTCGAGCCCGTGTGGCTCGTTATGGGACTATGGTCCCTGGGTGAAAGTCCCTAAATCGTGCACGGAAAAAATAATAGGTAACTCCACTTGGTAGTTGAAATCCCACAAAAGAGAGCCCACTCGAGGTATTTTTCCTTCCCATGGGTAAGGAATAGTCCAAGAGTCCTGGGCTTCTGAGCTTCCTCTATTAGCGGAGTAGTTTCATGTGGCTCTACCAACAAGGTCATGTATCCCGGGAAGTAGTAGCACTACCATTGGGTACTCACCTTACGAGGTGTAAGTCTCCTAGTGTAGTTCCGTCTTAGTGATGGAGTTGGCTTGTATGGGTGTCCTACTAATTAACTATTTGGAGGGTAGTCCCCGAAAATATGGCCTGTGTGGGTGTACTCCTAATGACTTACTTGTTAGGACCAAGTCCCTGAGCGATTCCCTCGCTTAGAGGAGACATGATTAGTTCAGAACTTGGGGTCCTTTGGGAACTATTTCTCTAGGCCTAGTCATACCGCAAGGTGAAGTTGGGTCACTATACTAGAGATATGACGGATTGGTGCTATATGCTTGTTATTCTGTTGTTGTCATTACCTTATTACTATATTGATTGATGTATTACTATGTTGGATCATGATGGGACAAACTACACAACTACTCGTGGATAGGCGATATGAACGGATCATAATGAACATAAGAGATTAATAATTAAAGTGGTAATCTTATTCAATATGATGGCTAGGTGTGGACACCCCATTTTGCGACTCTTCCAGACAAGATCAAACTTGGCGATACAGAATTTCAAGAGATGCATGCTCGGACAAAGTTGGACTTGGCCAATACAATGTTGAAGATCATCATGGACCTATACAGATGAGCCTCACACTGAGTCAATACACTCCGAATGACGAAAAATAAACTATTGATTCCAAATTATCACTATTTTTCAATATCATATTCTTGACCACGTGTAGCCAAACAGTAAGACGGAGGCCTTTCCAAACTACGATTGCCCCTATATTTGGAGAGAAGCTACAATACATCTTGGGGAACAACATATCCAAAACGCAGCTTGATCCAACAATGGATCCCAGATTGACCATACGGTCAATCCGTAAGTTCATGATCTCGATCAAATGTAATCAAATAATCAAATGGATGCCTTCCCAACTCCGATCACCCTTCAATTTAGACATAAGTTATAGGACATCTCGGGAACAATATATCCAAAATTTAGCTTGATCCAACGGTGGATCCCAAATTGACCGTATGTTTAATCTATAAGACAATGTGGGCAATCAATCAACCGTACGGGCAATAAGATTGACCGTACGGGTAATCGACCTCCCCGACGTCTGATCGTGCTCAAATTTGAAAAAGAGTAGATAACATTGTAACACCCGTATGGTAAATGCATCATATTATCTTTGGTTTTGCAATTTTTATGTTCTAGACGCGAGAGCGTGGTCGGACAGTATCCAAATATAGGGAATGTTTCCACACTCTTTTATAGGTATCATTACATTCATCTTTTAGGCTAGAAAGATTCATCTTAAGTGTTCCAGTCAAAATTCGCGAAATTTCACATTTTAAACTTACCCGACGAACCGACCTTTAGTCATTCGAGACATCATAACTTTTTTGTTTTATATTGGAATGGAACCCTGTTTATGCCATTGGAAAGTTATTTCAATTTTCAAGAACTTTCATGTTTGGCCTGGAACCTAATTCCCACCTCTCGTTGGTCAAAACAGGGGTACAAGATCAGTCCGAAGCAAAAACAAGCAAATCTGAGGATGAACCAACCTCCAGAACCATGTAGTTGACTACATGGAGTTGGGAAGTTGACTACATTATGTAGTCAACTACATCAATAGTAATGTAGTCGACTACATTGCCCTGTAGTGGTCAAAATTGTATTTTTCAAGCTTGGACTCGATTTTTATATAACCCACACCCCTCATTCTCCTCCATTTCGATTAGGGCAAGGGGAGAGAGTAGAGAGAAGTGAGAGATCATGGAGATGGGTTCATGAGAGTGATTCTACCTCATCCTACAACCTAAAACAAGAATCAAACACATCATCACCACCATCTTCTTCCTTCTTCAATTTCCTCCAAGTTAGGGCTCAAAGCTTAAGGGGGAATCTTGCGCTTCAGTCGGCTAGAGCTCGACCCGCGGTTCAACTTACGAAGGATTAACGCTATCGAGATAGGAACACTAGTATTAAAACCTATTTTAAGATTTTATGCACCCAATCACCATTTTTATTCAAATTTGGGAATTTTCTATATATATATATATATTGTCGCGCATATATGAACTTTGGGTCTATATTTTATGATGGAAATGGTTGATTATTACTTATAAATCGTAGTATATCATATTTCCCCATGTGTCTCTTCTATTTCATTGATTTATGACAAACCCTTGTTCCTGGCTTCTAGCGCAGGTACTTATTAGTCCGTATGGTAAAATAAACCTTTGATACGTACTTTATCTTACATGATATTCATTAAACGGACTATTATATCTTTTTACATGATGTATATGACCTTATAATTATTATTGAGATATTAATAGTTTTCCTTATACGGAGTAGTCAACACCGCTCGTACCAGGTAGATGGTTATTACCTGTAGCATATAGCCTTGGTGGCCACGTGAGAATTATTGTAGCCTATGCCTTTGTGGTTGCGTGAGGTAGCGTATGCCTTTGTGGCTGCGTTAGGTAGCGTCTAGGTGGACCTGGTAGGTGGTCCTTGCCTTGGGGGTAGAAGAAACTGAGTTACCGGCTATCTCTGTGCATAGTAGATGTGAAAATCCTAGATGAGACGTATACTTATACTTGACAGATGTGGTATAGACCTAGTTGCGGTGTCTTGACATCGGGTATATTACATTGTATACATATATTCATGACTTATGAAGAAGGATTAATCACAAACTCTTTTTATAAAGGCTTACTATACATATACATGTTTTTCTTACAAAATCCTATAGTTCCTACTGGGCCTATTTGGCTAACAGTTTTTCCTACGCAGGTACTTCTAAGGAGGGGACGTGGAGAGCTGATAAGGGAAAGGTCGACAAATCTTAGTCTCCTCTGATACTGTATAGCATGAGGGCCTTTCACTACGGAAAGGCTATGTTACCAAATCTTGTTGTAACATAACTTGACTTATATTAACTTAGACATGTTTGTATAATCTATGTAGCTTACTTGAAGTTGTGGAGACTTTATTACTTATGATTATCTTGTGACCTTTGTGTATTTCCTATGTATGTACTTTGAGGACCTTTATAGTTCTTTGATCTTTTTCTCCTTGTTAATGTATAGTGGAGTTGAAGGAACATGTTAACTGTTTAGTGCTATCCTGTTGTGGTCGAGTGACTTACATTTTAGTTAACTGATGCGCAACGGTACAGACTAATTTGTAAGGCACGAGTTAACAGTAGGGTAAGCTACAGTTCTAGCATGTTCCCATTTTATGGTGTTATTTGTGCTTGACCATTGCATATTTTCTTATCTCATTAGAATTTCTTAATTTAAACTCACTTCCGCCATCGCGTAAGGCTCCATGACCAACCGTGTTCTGGAGGTTCTCCCTCTCAACAAAACTCGGGGCGTCACAAGTTGGTATCAGAGGAATTATGTTCTCTTTCTTCCTTCGCCGGAGTGTGGGTAGACTAGGATATATTCCTTTCCATTGTATCCTATCTTTATAATTGGATTTTGTGTGTTAATCTCTGTTATTTTATAGAATGCTGCCCAAGCGTAAAGGCAAGAATCCTGCTCAACCTACTTCCCTTCTGGAAGGTGACCCTGAAACCGAAAGGGGAGATAGCTCTAGACTCCTCACGGCAACGAAGAAGATGATGAAGGACTTTATACGGGAATTGTCTAGAGTCCTAAAGAACAGTCATGGGTCTAATAGTGGAGCAGGTGCAAAAAAGGACCGAGCCCAAGAGGACCCTGCCATCGTGGAAAATCCGGAGGAGGATCAAGGACCTCAAGGAGGGGAGACGGATAAGATTACTTACCTACGAGAATTCACTCGTCTTCAACCTCCAGTGTTTGATGGAACTAAGGGACCCAAGGATGCAGAGAGTTGGCTCTTTGTAATTAAAGAACGATTAGAGGTTATTAGAACTCCCAAGAAGATGTGGGTAAAGTTTGTGGTTACTAGACTCACTGGTAATGCTCATCGGTGGTGGAGAGTTATCAAGCAGTCCAAGGGAATCCGTTAATGGCGAGATTTTGAGACTACCTTCCGGTTACAATTTGTTTCAGACGCCTACCGCCGAGCTAAGAGAGATAAACTTCGCAGCTTGGTTCAAGGGGAAATGTCGGTAGAGGAGTATCGACTGAAATTCGAAGAGCTTAGCGTGTACATGGATACTTTTGCCCTAAGTGACCAAGAAAAGATGGAAATGTTCTTCCTAGGGCTCAAGGATGAATATAGATGTGCCATGGGATTCTATGAGTTCACCTCATTCAAGCAGTTGGTAGAAGTAGCTATAAACCTTGATAGTCAGTACGCCCCAAGCTCGTCGTTCCTCATTTTCTTCTGATACGGGCCGAAAGAGAGACAATGTAGGGTATCGTAGAGGCAAGTGGGGTAAAGACAAGAAAGCCCGTTCTAGCTCAGAGTCTTCGGGAGGAAACTGCACTAGTAGTGGGAATAGTAATGGACGCACAAGTGGCTGCCACCTATGCGGGGACATGGGACATTTTATCAAAACTTGCCCTCGAAACAAACAAGTTCCAGGCAAGTCAAGTTTTCGAGGGAATCGGGGTGGTCGAGGAAGAGATTATCGAGGAGGTCGTGGTAGAGACAACGTGGGGGTCAGAACCAATATGGGAGTTATGGCGATTATACAGGCCAAGGTTCTTCGCAAGGACAGAGTCAGTCAGCTAGTGGAGGCTATCAGCAGTCTAACTACCTGATCGAGAATCAATTTTAACCCAACTATCGCCCTGTTCCACCGCAAACATAAGGGAGCTCTGGAGGCCGATTCTTCTCACTCAACCCAGCTAGAGACTAGGAGGACCACACCGTCATGGAAGGTACCCTAATTCTTTTCTCAACTGGAATTAGAGCTTTATTCGACACTGGTGCCTCACACTCCTTTATTTCGTTCAACTGTGTATCAAGTTTAAAGTTGAAAACTAAGAAGCTCATTCTCCCCGTTAGCATTAGTTCTCCTATATGTAGTATTACAAACCTAAGCCAATATTGCATTACAATTATTACCTTACACGGAATTGTCATATAGAAGATGATTTCATAGTCATGGATATGGAACAGTATAATCTCATTCTGGGAATGGATTGGTTGGCCAAATATTATGCGGTGATCGATTGTCATGCTAAGAGAGTTACTATTACCCACCATTGGGGAGAAACCATTATTTTCTTTGGCAAGAGATATGATTTATAACCCATATCGTACGTTACTAAGAAGGAACAAAGGGATTATGTCGGCTGGCTTTGTAATATTGTGAGTGATGCGGTTCCATTTCTTACACCACAAGACGTGCCTGTCATTAAGAAATTTTTGGATGTTTTTCTTGAGGATTTACCTGGATTACCGCCACAACGTGAAATCGAGTTCTCATTTGATCTTGTTCCTAGAACTGCTCCTATTTCTATTACTCCATACCGGTTGGCTCCTGCAGAACTTAAGGAGCTTAAGGCCCAGTTGGAAGACCTTTTAGCCAAAGGTTTTATTCGACTTGTTCGTCACCATGGGGAGCACCTGTGTTGTTTGCCAAGAAAGTTGATGGATCATTACACCTGTGTGTGGATTATCACCAACTAAATTGAGTGACGATCAAGAATAAGTATCCTCTTCCACGTATCGATGATTTATTTAATCAATTACAGGGAGCTCATTTCTTTTCCAAGATCGACTTAAGATCGGGATTGATGTGATCCAGCCTAGCCTCTTTAGCCAAGAAATTAGCCTTATGTTCTTGCGTATTCTCACGACCGGCTAGCTCAAGAATTTAATTAGTTTTAATTATTTATTTTATATTTTTTACAGCCCAAGGATTATTATTATTTAGAGTCTTTCCTTCTTAGGAATGTATTGGGCTTATTTTAGATTGTTTATTAGTTTCCTTATTGCATTAGGAATTTTATAGGAGTTACTATTTTCCTTTTCTAAGTAGGAATTAGTTTCCTTTTTGAATTAGGATTAAGGCTTTGTTTACTCCTCTTTAAAGGAGGCACATTATTGTTTTATTATTATAAAGAGTTTTGATGATTAATTAAATTAAGAGTTTTCTCTTTGTGTTCTCTAAGAGCATGTTGAACATGTTGAATTGAATTAATTCAATTGTTCTTGATTTATCAATCTAGCAACCACACTAGATTGTGGTGTCATTCATTATACCTAGGTTCGTGCTTCTTTAAGCGTTGGGTTGAGATTTTCGCCTTCCATCTTTTCAACATATTCCAAGGTTCTTGCTACATTCGTAGTTCAAGGGTTGAGGATCCATTAGCCTGGCTAGGAAAGACGATCCGGGTTCACGTCAGGGATACCATTAGTTAAGGGTCAGGGAGGAAGACATTCCCAAGACAGCTTTCCGGACGCGTTATGGCCATTACAAATTTCTAGTTATGCCGTTTGGATTAACGAATGCACCAGCAGCTTTTATGGATTTGATGCATCGTATCTTCCGCCCATTCTTGGACAAATTCGTTATAGTGTTTGTCGATAATATATTGATTTACTCCTCTTCGGAGGCGGAGCATAGGAAACACCTTTTTACAGCCCTGCAGTTGCTAAGAGATCATCAACTCTACGCCAAATTTTCCAAGTGTGACTTTTGGAAAGAAGAAATGAAATTCTTGGGGCATGTTATTTCACGAGGTGGTATTTCTATAGACCCAGCTAAGGTGGACGCCGTGTCGAGTTAGCGCCGCCTTACTAGTGTGACAGAAATCCGAAGTTTTCTCAGTCTAGCCGGTTATTACAGAAGATTCGTTCAAGACTTCTCCCGTATAGCGTCTCCTCTTACTCACCTTACCCAGAAAGGTGTGCCATTCGTTTGGGATAGTCACTGTGAAGAAGCTTTTAATGAATTGAAGCATCGTTTAACTACTGCTCCCGTCCTAGCCCTGCCAGAAAGGGGCCTAGGGTATGTGATATATTGTGATGCATCTCGCTTAGGACTTGGTTGCGTCCTAATGCAGTTGGAGCGTGTTATAGCCTATGCATCACGTCAGCTGAAAACTCATGAGAAGAATTATCCTACACATGACCTAGAGCTAGCCGCAGTGGTTTTTGCTTTAAAGATTTGGCGTCATTATCTTTATGGAGAGAAATTTGAGGTGTTTTCGGACCAAAAAAGTCTCAAGTACATATTCACGCAACGAGATTTGAATTTGAGACAACGTCGTTGGATAGAGTATCTTGAAGATTATGACTTCACTCTACAATATCATCCTAGCAAGGCGAACGTGGTTGCCGACGCTCTAAGCCAGAAAACACAAGGTTCAATGTCAGCTCTGAGGTGTCGAGAGTGGAAACTTATAGAAGAGCTTCAACGGTACAACTTAGTCGTACGCCGAAATGAAAACATGGCTTTCCTTTCAAATCTTGTGGCCAGACCAGTGATGTAGAGTCAAGTAATTGAGAGCCAATAGTATGACGAGGAGTTAGCAAAGTGTCGAGATGAACTTCAATCAGGAATCGAAATGGAAGGTTTTACATTAGGTACCGATGGTGGATTGAGATACAAAAAGAAACTAGTTGTACCAAGGCTTAACAATGAACTTAAAGAAGCCATCATGGCCTAGGCTCACAATTCAAAATTTTATATTCATCCAGGGGGCTCTAAAATGTACCGAGATTTAAAACGTACTTATTAGTGGCAAGGTATGAAACGAGATGTAGCTCAATTTATTTCTCGCTGTTTAACTTGTCAAAGGATAAAGGTTGAACACCAGAAGCCTGCGGGTCAACTTCAACCCCTTCCTATTCCGGAGTGGAAATGGGATAATATCACAATGGACTTTTTGATGGGTTTACCGAGTACACAGTGGAAGCACAACGCAGTTTGGGTTATTGTGGATCGACTTACCAAGTCGGCTCATTTTCTACCAATTCGGGAGATCGACTCTTTGGAGAAGCTGGCAAAGCTCTATATTAATGAGATCGTTCTACTCCATGGCATTCTAGTTTCAATAGTGTCCGACTGTGATTCTAGATTTACTTCACATTTTTGGGAAGCACTTCAGCGCTCGTTGGTCATTTGATTGGATTTTAGTACAACTTTTCATCCGCAGACTGACGACAATCTGAGCGGACAATCCAAATCCTTGAGGATATGCTACGAGCCTGCATACTGTAGGGAATTAGGGAAGTAATCATGCATCACATACACTAATTTATGCACTAATCATTAAACCCTAGGATCTATACAGTTTAATAAAAATTGATAGAAGACATACCTTGTATGAGATTCGAATTAAAATCAATGAACACGGTGGACAGAACCTTCTGTTGTTGTCGTTCTAGCGTTGAAAATACAACGCCTCTACGATATGTACACACGAACGAGATCGGATCCTTGCTTGTTGTACTAGCGCCTTTAGGGTTCTCACACTAATTTCGTACTCTGCCTCTGTTTCTCTCACTAACGGCCGAGAGGAACAATGGTCCCTTTTAAAGGGGAACCCTAGTGAGAAACCCTAAGCAACAAAATGAATTAGGCCCAAGTCCAACTTGGCCCATTTTCAATTCGTTTTGATCCAACTCGTTTTGGTGTGCGACCCTATAGGTTTATACTCTTTGGCAGTATAATTAAAAGCCAGTTTTATTATACGAAATAGTAAGCGGTCTCTAGTAAAACATTACTATTACCCAAAGGGTATAATGGTCAAAACAACACAACCTTAAATTGATATTCCACATATTAACTCCTTTTGTCAATCGATATCTAGATTGAACACAAGATTAGGCAAGTGTCATTCTTGTATAGTTCATTCTTTATTTCTTGATCTCTAAGTATAATTAATCTAAAACAAATGACATCTCATTTGTGCATGGCCATGCAAATATTAATTATACTTATCAAGGGGCCCAACGATATCTCTCTCATTATATGAGAGTGACAAATCCCATCTTGATCAACCACATACCTCTACATAGTTCATAGTATGCTCGATCATCATCCTTATAATTACTCGGTCAAGAGCAACGTTTGATAATGCCTAACATGCTAATCCCTATGTTGGTAACCATGGCGATCTCAGGTCTGAGGATAATACGATATCACAAATGGGGAACATCACTGATGACATTATGTAACACTCCTCGTAGTGTCCCCAAAGCGGGTCGGTCCAATACTTTGTTCCCTAACAAGTATCAGTATGTTCAGTTTGATATCTCCATATCCATGACTTTTGGAACATAGTCATCAGCTGACCCATACTCTAATCATTATATCAATGTGATCCTAGATTATTGACACATGATCAGGGACATCTAAACAATATTATTATAACATTACTAGCATCCCACAATCTAGTCACGTACTTGATGAACTAGTATTAATAAATATTATTTATAAGAGAATATAAAGTAAATTGAAATAAAGTTTATAAATGACAATAAGCATAAGATATCCAAGTACAAATCATAATATATGAATAGTCCTATGACATATCTCTTTCACATACTTGATTTTTGTGGAAATTGGGATGAGTACCTACCACTCGCCGAGTTTGCCTATAATAATAGTTTTCAAGTCAGTATCGAGATGGCTCCATTCGAAGCATTATATGGAAGACCATGCAAATCTCCCGTTTGTTCGATTGAGGCAGGTGAAACAGCAATTTTAGGACCGCAGTTGGTGCAAGACACTCCGGAGAAGATCAAACTTATCAAACAACGGTTACTAACTGCCCAAAGTTGACAAAAGAGTTACGCCGACCAGAGAAGGCGACCACTTGAGTTTGAAGTGGGTGACTATGTATTTCTTAAGGTCAAGCCCCGACATGGTATTGTCTGTTTCGATAACAAGGGAAAGTTAGCCCCTCGATATGTAGGACCGTTTGAAGTCATTTAGCGGGTTGGTTCGGTTTCATACCGTCTAGCTTTGCCATCACAGTTACAACGAATCCATGATGTATTCCATGTGTCCATGCTTCGGAGGTATATCCCTGATCCTTCACATGTAACTTCGGTCGAAGAACTTGAAGTTAATGAATATGTGTCATATGAGACCCATCCAATAGCAGTAGTGGACCGAAAGGAACAAGTTCTTCGTAACAGGGTTATCCCACTCGTCAAGGTAATATGGCATCATCACGGGATGGAAGAAACTACGTGGGTGCTAGAATCAGAGATTCAAACCAAGTACCCACATTTGTTACAATGAGGTAATTCCCATTCTTTAAATTTTAATTTCAGGGACGAAATTTCTTAAAGAGGGGAGGTTGTAACACCCGTAAGGTAAATGCATCATATTATCTTTGGTTTTGCAATTTTTATGTTCTAGACGCAAGAGTGTGGTCGGACAGTATCCGAATATAGGGAATGTTTCCACACTCTTTTATATGTGTCATTACATTCATCTTTTAGGTTAGAAAGATTCATCTTAAGTGTTCCAGTCAAAATTCGCGAAATTTCACATTTTAAACTTACCAGACGAACCGACCTTTAGTCATTCGAGACATCATAATTTTTTTGTTTTATATCGTAATGGAACCCCATTTATGCCATTGGAAAGGTATTTCAATTTCCAATAACTTTCATGTTTGGCCCGGAACATAATTCCTACCTCTTATTGGTCAAAACAGGGGTACAAGATCAGTCAGAAGCATTAAACAAGCAAATTTGAGGATGAACCAACCTCCAGAACCATGTAGTCGACTACATGGAGTTGGGAAGTCGACTACATGAATAGTAATGTAGTCGACTATATTGCCCTGTAGTGGTCAAAATCGTAATTTTCAAGCTTGGACTCGATTTTTATATAACCCACAACCCTCATTCTCCTCCATTTTGATTAGGGCAAGGGGAGAGAGTAGAGAGAAGTGAGAGATCATGGAGATGGGTTCATGAGAGTGATCCTACCTCATCCTACAACCCAAAACAAGAATCAAACACATCATCACCATCATCTTCTTCCTTCTTCCATTTCCTCCAAGTTAGGGCTCAAAGCATAAGGCCCATCTTGCGCTTCAGTCGGCTAGAGCTCGACCCGCGGTTCAAGTTACGAAGGATTAACGCTATCGAGGTAGGAACACTAGTATTAAAACCTATTTTAAGAGTTTATGCACCCAATCACCATTGTTATACAAATTTGGGGATTTTCTCTATATATATCTATTGTTGCGCATATATGAACTTTGGGTCTATAAATTATGATGGAAATGGTTGATTATTACTTATAAATCGTAGTATATCATATTTCCCCATGTATCTCTTCCATTTCATTGATTTATGACAAACCCTTGTTCCTGGCTTCTAGCGCGCAGGTACTTATTAGTCTGTATGGTAAAATAAACCTTTGATACGTACTTTATCTTACATGATATTCATGAAATGGACTATTATATCTTTTTACATGATGTATATGACCTTATAATTATTATTGGGATATTAATAGTTTTCCTTATACGGAGTAGTCAACACCGCTCATACCAGGTAGATGGTTATTAGCTTTAGCGTATAGCCTTGGTGGCTACGTGAGAATTATTTTAGCATACGCCTTTGTGTCTGCGTGAGGTAGTGTCTAGGTGGACCTGGTAGGTGGTCCCTGCCTTGGGGGCAGAAGAAACCGAGTTGCCGGCTATCTCTATGCACAGTAGATGTGAAAATCCTAGATGCGACGTGTACATATACTTGACAGATGTGATATAGACCTGGTCGCGGTGTCTTGACATCGGGTATATTACATTGTATACATATATTCATGACTTATGAACAAGGATTAATCACAAACTCTTTTTATAAAGGCTTACTATACATATACATGTTTTTCTTACAAAATCCTATAGTTCCTACTGGGCCTATTTGGCTAACAGTTTTTCCTACGCAGGTACTTCTAAGGAGGGGACGTGGAGAGCTGATAAGGGAAAGGTCGACAAATCTTAGTCTCCTCTGATACTGTATAGCATGAGGGCCTTTCACTACGGAAAGGCTATGTTACCAAATCTTGTTGTAACATAACTTGACTTATATTAACTTAGACATGTTTGTATAATCTATGTAGCTTACTTGAAGTTGTGGATACTTTATTACTTAGCTAAACTGTATCGGGGATTCAGAATTTTTAGTTATTGGGTTAACTACCGTATTATTGAGATTGCAGGGAGATAGAAGAGAGGTCCAAATTTATATGGAAAAGCATCATTTTGGTTGATGTGGCTCCATAGGAATGTAGATTTTTTGAGGACAAGGTAGAGAGTAGGAGTTGTCTTGGGAATGGCTGAAATTAGGGGCTTCCTATATGTACGGTGATTAGTTTTGTTTTGGGGTTTGAAGGCTGTTTAGCTGGTGGATTTATCAAAATATTTCCTTCTTCCTTCTTCATTTTTCCCTTTTTACTTTTTTATGTCTGAGTGCGTCTCATTTTCCTTCTCCTACTCTTTCATTTTTTTTTAATTAACAGTCTTAATGCTTCCTTTTATTCTTTTTAAGAGAAAAAGAAAAAGAAAAAGAAAAAGAAAAGAAAGGAAAGTGGTACACCACTGCAGCAAATGAAATTGAACATCTTTCAATATATGCAGGACTGATAACATTCACCCCCTTTTGTCAATTGATTGTGGACACTGGATTAAGATTATTGGTGTGCAAAATTCCTGTTGCAGGTTTCTCAGATTCTTAAATACTGTAATTTTAGATGTCTGGCTGTTGTTCCTCAAGGTGGAAATACTGGTCTTGTGGGAGGAAGTGTTCCTGTTTTTGATGAGGTAATTGTGACGTTCTCTTATAATTTAACATGCTTAGGATTCTTGGTGGTAGAACTTCGTTTGTATTCATCTCGGATGTATAACGCTGCACAGGGAGAAAATGTACAAAACATATTATATACTCCAGAAAATTTAAGGACTCCATGTCTTTTTGTGTGCTTGACAGAAGGAGAAAGCTTCATAATCCAATTTTTGTTATTTTAATGTAGTCCGTTCTCTTGACATCAGCTCTTAAGTTGATTTCGGGTAAAGCAAAATTAACTCTGATTTTGCTCACTGTTCTTGAGTACGTAAGATAATTGAATTGATCCCCATATATAGCTAAAGTCAGTTGTCTTTGTCTTTGATCAGGTTTGGGAGTAAGTTTTTAAGTAGAAGGAAGATAACCCAACTATACTGAACCCCAAGGGCTAGCCTTCGTAGCTAGAGCTCACACTTCCATTAGGGAGATCATGAGCTCAACCTCCCCCAAAAGAAGAATACGTATATATCTAAAAGATTATATATATATATATGTGTGTGTGTGAGTATATTGCTGATGAAATTCAAGATGATGTGGTTTAGTATCAACAGAAGATTGATAAAGCACACTGATCCTCTTGACACTGTAAGATATATGTATATTTGTATTTTTGATAGTTATAATTGCTAATGAAGTTCTGTCTCGACAACGACATATGGTTGGGATAAGGCAATATCAGTTGTTTAATTGACAACCTTGCATTTAAACTCTTTTGCATTTGGTCATTGAGAAGTTTTACTGTTTGGACACGGTTCCAAATTGATAAGTTTGAGTATAATGTCAGTACTTAGGACTTGGTTGTTTAGCAAAGTCAAAGAAGGTCAATTTGTTATTGTTGCTGCACCTTTCTTGATATTAAAGATTTATATGTGAATAACATGTGTTTTATCTATGTATTGATGAAAGGTATCACAACCCAATTGTTTATTGATACTCAATATGCGAGATTCTTCTATTCATTTGTGCTTGACTTGTGACCAACCATGTCCAACTCTCTTTGTGTGTGTTATATATCAATTCAAGAGTATGTTGTCAAACTAAGGTCGATCACATAAATCATGGTTCGCTAGTAGTATTATAGTCCCTCCGTCCCAAATTGTTAGTCTCACTTTTCTTTCGGGATGTCCTAAATTTATAATCCCATTTCCTTTATGGGACATAATCAATGTACCAAATCTCACAATAGAAAATAAGTTGTATTCTTGTCCGTTGATTTGGTTGAAATTAGTGTTTCCTTAAAATGTACCAAAAGTCAGCGTGGGACTATCAATCTGTGAATACTGCAATTGGTATTTACTTGTAGGGCTAGTACGGAGGCATGGCATCTAAACAAGTGTTGTTAAAGACATTTTTTTTCACCAAAGGGTTAGTCATTATATTTCTATTCTTCTCATATCTGTTTTCTTTTTCCTTTTATTTGGGGTGTTACATAATTCTGCAGGTGATCATCAATACTGGTTCCATGAATGGCATCATTTCCTTTGACAAGGTAGATACTACTCTTCTGTAATCCGATGTACATTCATTTTTAAATTTCCCTCTTTCTATGCATTCAATAATAGAGAGTTTTTCTTAGGACTTTGACTGTGGAGGCACCTTTAGTTAGAAGTTGTTTGCATTCACCTATATATTAGGAAAAAGTTTATATGTTGTTCTTACAAACTTTTTTGTTTGATCCTTTATTAGTTTGATCTGTTTGTTAGATATCCTTTGCCAATTTAAACTTCTAGGTTTTCACATCTATTTTTCCTAAATGCTATTAAGATACCATGTATCATTAAATTCATCGGTATATTTTATTTCAATACAAGAGATTAACTTTATGCCCTTTCTCAGGTTAGCGGTATACTGGTATGTGAGGCAGGATGCATATTGGAAAACCTGATTTCTTTCCTAGATAGCCGGGGGTAATTTTCCATCACAGCCTTACCTTTTCCCAGAGACAGGACATCTAGAGCTGTATGATAATGCATGATATTGTTTCATACATAGGGTACATTTCAAGTAAGGTCTTAAGGACCATCAGTCACAGATTGGGTATTTGGGTAGTCAAACAGATGAGTTTTTTGATGAAACTTGGTGAAGACGAGATCATCCCCACCAAATTTCATCAAAAAATTCAACTGGAAGTAAGTTAACTACAAAATTGAAATATATATCTCCGTTAATTGGATATATATATTTCAATTTTGTAGTTAACCCACTTCTTGGTTTTATGAAATTTGGTGGAGATGATCTACTAATACTGAAGATCATCTCCAGCAAGTTTCGTCAAAAAACTCATCCGTTTGACCCCCAAAATGCCCAATCCGCGACTTAAGGTCTTTAAGTTAAGACCTTACTTGAAATTTACCCTTTATACATAAACCTATTGTGCCATCAAAGGGCGCCTGTAACACCTGGCCAACTAATTAATTAAATCAGTAACAAGATGTTGTAGGGTCTACACCTAGGTTTATGTTGAAGCTCTTAAGGATGTTACCCTTTGGCCACCTGTTTGGGATTATTTTCTTTCAAATTTGTGTAACCAAGGCGGGTCTTAACGACGTTTCCCCTTTTAATTAGAACACTTTCCAGATTTACGATTATTAAGATTTGAATCCAATCAGGATGGGCGATAACGCATCTACCAGTTATGTATCTGACGATAGAACAGCAGATAATGTGATTTAATTTAATTGTATTTTCTTGCTTAACTTTAGGGTTGGCTTTTGTGCACCGGTAAGGCTGCTCTGTTTGGACTAGGGCATCATGATTCATGGGTTTGACAGAAAGAAGCCTCTTCTCTTGCGGGGATAAGATTGGATACATCAAACTCTAACCAATATAGTTTTCACAAATATTCAGAATAATATATAGAACTTATAACGAACATGATTTCTAATGAATCACGTTATTCTAGTAATTGAATCTAGAGTCAGAGTGAATCCCCAAATTCAATTTAAATTGGAATCTGAAGTTGTCTGCTGTTTAAGCTGTGGAAGCCAAATGTTATTGGGATTTTGTGTTCAAAGTTTGTAGATATCCTGAATTGTTTGTGTGAGAGATGTGAGAATAAAATGATATATATTATTGAAGAGAGAACCATTCTTTATATACAAGTGAAAACCTAGAAAAATAGGGTTTCTTCCCTATAATATAAAATACCTATCTAGCCCTTAAGTGTTATGTGACCGAAGCATACAAATCATACGCACATCATATACATTACATAAATATAAATCTCAACACTCCCCCTCAAGCTGGAGCATACAAGTTATATGTTCCAAGCTTGTTACAAATGTAATTGACTCGAGGTCCACTGAGAGACTTAGTGAATATATCAGCTAGTTGATCATTTGATTTCACGTAGCTAGTAGTGATATCTCCTGAAAGGATTTTTTCTCTAATAAAGTGACAATCAATCTCGATGTGCTTGGTCCTTTCGTGAAAAACAGGATTAGATGCAATGTGGAGAGCTGCTTGATTATCACATATCAACGTCATTTGTTGAATCTTTGTAAACTTCAGCTCCTGGAGTAACTGTTTCATCCAAACAAGCTCACACGTTGCTTTTGTCATGGCCCGATATTCTGCCTCGGCAGTGGACAAAGAAACAACTGATTGTTTCTTGCTCTTCCATGAGACAAAATTTCCTCCAATGAAGATACAATACCCACTTGTTGAATGTCTATCATAAGGGCACCCTGCCCAATTAGCATCAGAATAGCCAACAATTTTAGTGTGGCCTCTACTTTCATATAGAAGGCCTTTGCCTGGCGCCTTCTTTATGTATTTCAAAACACGAATAGCTGTCTCCCAATGACTATCATACGGACCACTTAAGAACTGGCTAAGTACACTCATCGAGAACACAATGCCAGGCCGTGTTACGGTGAGGTAGTTGAGTTTCCCAACAAGTCTCCGATACTTACTAGGGTCTGATAATGGCTCCCCCTGATTAGGTAGGAGTTTAACGTTTGGATCCATCGGAGTTTCTACGGGTTTGCAATTTATCATACCCGTTTCTTCTAAGATATCTAGGGCATATTTCCGCTGTGAGATACTAATACCCTGTTGAGATTGAGCAACTTCTATTCCCAGAAAGTATTTGAGTTTCCCTAAGTCTTTCGTCTGAAAGTGGTGAAATAGATATTGCTTGAGTCTCTGTATGCCCTTCTGGTCATTTCCTGTAATCACAATATCGACCACATAAACGACCAAGTATATGCATTGGTTAGGAGACGAATGGGAGTAAAAGACTGAGTGATCAGCCACACTATGAGTCATACCAAACTGATGAACAACCGAAGTAAAGCGTCCAAACCAAGCCCGTGGGAATTGTTTTAGGCCATAAAGAGAGCAACGGAGGTGACACACTAGATTAGACTCCCCCTGAGCAACAAACCCAGGAGGTTGCTCCATATATACCTTTTCTTGTAATTCGCCATGAAGAAAATCATTCTTGATGTTCAACTGATAAAAGGGGCCAGTGACGAACAACCGCCATTGAAAGAAATAAGCGAACATAGGACATTTTAGCGATTGGAGAAAATGTATCACCATAATCAAGCCCATAGATCTGGGTATATCCTTTCGCAACTAGCCGGGCTTTCAGACGATCAACCTTGCCATCAGGCCCAACTTTGACCGTATAAAGCCAACGACACCCAACTGTGGATTTACCAGAAGGAAGAGGCACGAGATCCCATGTGCCACTAGAATGCAAGGCATACATTTCATCAACCATAGCCTGCCGCCAACCCGGATCAGAAAGAGCATCTCCTACATTTCTTGGAGTAGAAATAGGAGACAAAGACGATAAAAAGGCAGTATATTGTGGAGATAATCGATGATAACTTACAAAATTGTAAATGGGATGAGGGTTACGTGTAGAACGAATACCTTTGCGTTCAGCAATAGGAATATCCAAGTCAAAAGCCGGAATCGGAATCGGAATCGGAACCAGAACCGGAGGAATAACAGGAGTAAGAGATGAAGCCGGTGGATTCATTGAAGACTCAGATATAGGTTCAGTGGAAGAGTCAGTCTCGGTGATCTCAACAGATACAGGGCAGGAACGACGCTGGTAGGTGAGTAAAAGTGGTAGGTTGGGTTGAGGATTGGAGTTATCATAGGATATGGAAGGCTCATTAATAGGAGGAGGAGGAGGACATGTAGCGGGCTTTAAAGTGAAGAAAGGTGTTGTCTCAAAGAAGGTGATGTCGGCAGACACAAGGTATCGTTTAAGGTCTGGCGAAAAACAACAATAACTTTTTTGCAAGCGAGAATACCCTAAAAAGATACACTTGAGAGATTTGGGATGTAACTTATCTTTCTCAGGAGTGAAGTCATGAACAAAACAAGTGCAGCCAAAGATACGAAGGTGGACGAAATAAA
Source organism: Lonicera japonica (assembly GCA_021464415.1). Taxonomy (NCBI): domain Eukaryota; kingdom Viridiplantae; phylum Streptophyta; class Magnoliopsida; order Dipsacales; family Caprifoliaceae; genus Lonicera; species Lonicera japonica. The sequence goes on from JAKCWG010000518.1 coordinate 60,651, forward strand.
GAGTTGGTTGGGAAATAACAAAAAATGGGGCACTTGGTTGTCTAAAACAGAGGATGACATCCTATTAATTAAATAGCAAGCGGTGAGAACGGCGTCTCCCCAGAAACGTTGTGGAACATGATTGTGAATAAATAGAGTACGAGCAGTTTCAATCAGGTGTCGATTTTTCCGCTCAGCCACTCCATTTTATTGAGGAGTATGTGCACATGAAGATTGATGAAGTATACCCTGAGAATTCATAAAAGATTGAAATGGGGCAGAAAAATATTCACGTGCATTATCACTGCGGAGAGTACGAATAGTGACTCCAAATTGGGTTTTAATTTCAGAACAAAATGTGTGAAATATGGAAAACATTTCAGAACGATTTTTCATTAGAAATAACCAAGTACACTGAGAAAAATCATCAACAAATGTAACAAAATATTGATAACCCAAAGTTGATTGAACACGACTAGGACCCCATACATCGGAATGGACTAAAGAAAAAGTAGACTCTGCTTGTTTATTCACATGACTTGGAAAAGAACTTCGAATATACTTTCCTAACTGACATGACTTACACTCATAAAATCGATAGACTCGCTAGACTTGGCACCACTATATATTTTGTAATTCTGGAGGTTAGGATGTCCTAAACGTTGATGAAGAATGGTGGGGGGGGGGGGGAGGGGGCGTCAATAGCAAACCTAGGCAAACAGGGGTTTGTGGTGGGGTGAGGTAGTATATCATCACAATTATTCTATCTCAACTCCACATTGTCCTACCACCAATTGTCCTCTCCCAGTGTTCTGGTCCTGCAAAAGAACTGAATTAGCGATAAAGATAACAGAACAGGGCAATGTTTGGGTTAATTTACTAATGGAAATTAGATTAAAGGGACAATTTGGTATAAAGAGAACCGAATTTAGAGGTAAAGAAGGCAAAGGTGTAGCTTGTCCAATTCCTCTAACTTTAGTTTGTGTGCCGTCAGCTAAGGTAACAGTAGATAATGTACTAGAGTAATGAATACGGGAAAACAGATCTTTGTTACTAGACATATGACCGGAAGCCCCAGAATCAAGAACGCATGGCCCAATTGAGGATGACTGAGAGATGCAGGCAGTATAAGTACCAGTTTGACTGGTTGAGGCTACGGCGGATGTTTGATTATTCTCTTGAAATCTCTGAAACTTAGCATACTCAGAAGCGGAGACGGTCTTAGTCCCAGAGGGATCCCCAAAGAAAGAATCATACTGTGAGACGTTAGCCACTTTGGGCGGATAACCATGGAGTTTGTAACAGCGATTTACAGTGTGGCCCAGAGTATTACAATGAGTACACTTGGGGCGAGGGCGATTTCGACCTTTCTACCCGACGTTGTCATCTCGCCGATAAGTCATTTGAGATGCCAAGATAGCAGAATCAGTAGAAGTGGTAGGCTCAATAGGAGTGCTCAGAGGCGCGGAGCTCGAATATCGTATCCATGGTTGGAATCCCAGGATTTGCCAAAATTTGATTGCGAACAGAATCGAGTTCTGTAGGTAGGCCGGCCAGTGCAAGAACCATGAAAATTTTTCCACGATCTGCTTTTTGTTTTTCAATATCAGTTGAAAGAGGCATCATTTCATTAAACTCCTGCTGAAGTGTCTCAATTTGGCCCAAATACTTTTGCATATCAAGATCCTGCTTTTTAATCGTCTTCATACGAGAGACAACGGTATAAAGGCGATTAATGTCATTTGAATAGAGTCTTTTAGCCTTTTGCCATACTTCGTAGCATGTACGGTACGGTCGGTATTGATCAATGATAGTGCGGTCAATAGACTGCCAGGGGATATTGCATAAAAAGGCATTGATCTGTTTTCATTGTGGACGGTCTTTCTCGATAATTTCAGTAACCTGTTGGATCAGATGTTCTTCAAAACCCTGACCAAGAAACCATAATTCCACCGAGGCAGACCAAGACATATAATTTTCTGAACCACTTAATTTTTCAGAACAAATAATGGGCGTATTTGTAAAGTTGATAAGGGATTTATTTGGTAAAGCAGCCATAGGATTAATCACCAAAAATAATTGCTAAGAGAAGGCAAAAGGAAGCCTGGAAACTTGTTGGACTTGGCTTAGAGAGAGATTCTGGAAAATTTGGACAGAAATGGGTCACACACGCGCTGTCACGCGCGTGAACAGTGACGGCGAGTGGATCTCACGCGAGTGGAGGCGTGTGGGAGGTCGTCCAGCGGAGCGCTTGCACGGTGGGCCTCGTCTCGGGATTCCGAGTAGACCTGTGTAGGTAGTTCCGGGAACGGATAAGTATTTGAGGTGTTTTTGGAAGAAAGTGGGGCGGCCGCTAGGGTTTTTGTGTAGAATAAGAGGGTGACGGCTAGGTTAAGGAGGGCTAGGGTTTCTCTGCTGGAATGGAGGCGCAGCAGGATGATTTCTCACAAAAATCCTTTGACACCATGTGAGAGAAGTGAGAATAAAAATGATATTTCTTATTGAAGAGAGAACCACTCTTTATATACAAGTGAAAACCTAGAAAAATAGGGTTTCTTCCTTATTATATAAATTACCTATCTAGCCCTTAAGTGTTGTGTGACCTAAGCATACACATCATATACATTACATAAATATAAATCTCAACAAGCTCCATGCAATCCACGGTCCTCAAATAGTAAATGCCAGGTCACGGTCCTCAAATAGTAAGTGCCAGGTCGGCTGACCTTGGTGACAACATAGGAACCTTCTCATTTGGCAGCGAGCTTGCTATGTTCAAAAATCTTTGTTGCTAGGGTGACTTAGTAGGTGACTTTCCGAAGTACTAAGTCACCTACATTCAAACTTCTGTGTTTGACCCTTTTGTTATAACTTTTGATCAATCTTCTTTTATATGCCTTTTCTTTGATTCGACCTTGCTCTATTTTTTCTTCGAGGAGATCTAAGTTAGCCAGCAGGTTTTCATCATTATGAGTTGGGTTATGATGGTTGATTCTGTAAGTTGGCACTCCTATCTTCAATGGAATAACTGTTTATGTTCCATAAGTCAGGAAGAAAGGAGTTTCACCCATTGGATCTCTGATGGTGGTCCTATAAGCCCACAGTACTAATGGGAGTTCTTTTGACCAGTTTCCTTTGGCATCGTTAAGTCTCTTTTTAACGAGTTCAGTAAGGTTCTGTTGATGACATCTGCTTGGCCATTGGCCTGAGGATGGACAGGGGAACTATAATGATTTTCAATTCCATGTCCTTCGCAGAAGTCTCTAAAGAGGTCGCAATCGAATTGATTTCCATTGTCAGTGATCAGCACCTTTGGGAGGCCAAAGCGGCAGATGATGTTCTTCCAAACGAAACTTTGAATCTTCATGGTGGTAAGCTCCATTACTGAACAGCTGCACCCCAATTGCAACATAACTCAGAAATTGATAAGTTTCCAAACAAATTTGAAGAGCCGCCCATAGTGATGCTGTCCGTTTGATCTTGCTCCAAACTTCAGTAGCTTCAGAAAATTGTCTTCAAATATCCTAACACTTCTTTCTTGCAAGATGGTATATCATTTGGCAAACTTCATTAAATTTTGTTTCTCCCGACTTAGAACCTACCAAGAGAAAACCATCGTCATCCATTAAATCCTTCCTCGCCTCTGAAGGGGAAGCCATACTTGAATTCCCCACTTCTTCGTCATTGGTTGAATTCTCCTGTTCAGTTATTTTGACCTCAATCAATTTTCCATTAGCGATTTGTTGTGTAGGTTGAGTATTTTTACTCGCAGTGGGACTCTCTTCAACTTCCATGACGTCCTCTTCACTGCATTTGGACTCCTTTCCCATAACAGACTGATTAGATTTTCCTTTCCTTTATCTTGTCTATGCAGACCATTAGGTGGATTTACTGCAATTTACCCCCCAACGCACCCCGTCTTAGACACCCTTCCCTTTGTATTTTCAACACTACCTCATCATCTCTCTCTATCTTTTGAGAAAAGGAAGGTTCCTCTTCATTTTATTACAAATAACACAGAAAACCCCCTGGATGAGACTCGAACCCATAATCTCCTTGATTTGGGTAGGGGTCTTTAGTCCTTACCACTAGGCTAACCTTTTCGCTCAACATTACCTCATTTTGGCTTTAATAATTTCAGTATTTTTTTTTCTTCATAGGAGGCTCTTGAGTCTTGAGTAAGATTATTCGGATTCACTTTTACTTTCAGTTGATCGCGCCTACAACCTTGTTTTCCTTATTTTGGCATTCAGAGCAATCGTGGATTCGTGGCCCTGTTTCAAACATGCTGTGCAATATTTAAGAATTTTCTCATAGGTCACTTCCTGTCAAAATCCTCTGTTGCCATCCAATCTATACTCTCTTGGGAATTTTTTTGCGCACATCCATTTCGATACAAAACCTAGCCATGCTTAGACGAGCTAGTTTGGCAGTCGCTGCATCCATTTTCATTGGATTGCCCATTGCTCTACAGATTGAAAAGAAACTTCCGTTGGTGAAAAAGTGAACGGGGAGAAAGGAGGACTCATAATCAACCCTAATATTGGTAATTAATTTCAATTAAAATATTTTATGCTTAATAATATATTTTCAAGTTACCATCAGTATGGGGAAAGGAGAATTCTAGTCTTAACATTGGGAAATAATCTCAAATTTCAGGAGACGAGCTTTCTTGGAAACTAAAAAAGCCAATTCCTTTCCCAAAACTTGAACCAACCATGCCCCTAAGTTTAAATTATGACAAGGGAGACCCAAAAGCTAATTGTAGTATGGTACTAAGGCCCATGCCCCCACCTGGACATGGCGTGTAATGCCACCTCAATACTTACGTGGCATTTTTCATACTTGAAGGGTGTCATGCCCTCTGGCCCACATGACTAGCAGCCTACCTTATGTCTAAGGATGCCAGCCCCTTGGACCAACAAGCTGATGATCTACTGATGGCCTTTCCTACGTTTGAGAGAAAGTATTCAAAAGTAAAACAGTGTCTATCCATTCCATCAGGACAAGTTACCAACATGTGTGACTTATCACGAGTCCTCAACTATGTTGTGTATCTTATCACACACCCTTCAATGATAAGGACACTAGCCTAGTGTACAAGGAATGTACTCTCACCGGATCAACTATAAATACCATGCCTGGCATTCACTTTAATCATTAATCAGCCGACCAACACAACTACAATCACTTCGATCTGCTTTCTCTCTCTTTATAGGATTGTCCTATGCTTCCGTCCTCAACCCTCTACCCTCTGGTGTCCATTGTGGTTTATGTTTAATGCCTCACCCGAGAACCCAACATCTTTCTCTCTGGTGCCTAATAACCCTACCACGTTCTACCCTCCTACACTAATAAATGATATTACTTTAAAAAGAGGTAGGGGCATTCTTGGTTTGAATCCTTAATCTATTTCATGGAAAATCCAATTATTACTGGTTATGGTTTTCTAGAATGCAATCCAAGCTGAATTAAATGGTAATTCAGTGTCAAACCAACCATGGATTGGATTGGAAGGGTTATTGTGGGAGCATAATTTCAGAACATCCACTTGGGCCGAGTTTCTAGACCCAAGCCCAAGTCCAAAGGAGTCAGTCTACAACTAAAAAGGTGAGGCACAGCCAATAGGCCCAGAATAAACAGCTTGAGATTGCTGACCGCACACGATGCCCAAGCCGAGTATAGCTTCGAGCTCGGCAGAGAATAGTGACGCCGAGATGGGCACGTTGACGAATGGAGATGTAACACCTGTATGGGAGGGTACTACCAATGTTAGTTGCCGATATGGGCGTCCTAGCGAATGAAACTCTTACACCTGTAAAGCACCATTTTCCCTATGGATAAGGAGACACACCACACGTGAGGAGGGGGATGATTGCTGATCAAGCAAAGCCTTTTTTAGTCATTTAATTCTTAACCTAGCTGAGCATTGGAACCATAATTCTATGATTATAAATAGAAAGGGATGGCTCAAGAATAGGGGGAGGCTTTGAGCACTAAGATAGAAAAACACCCCTATACAGGAGACCCTAGAGAATGACCCATATAATAAACTTTTGAGTAAAGAAAGAAACACCGACACACACCGAGGGAGGATGTACCACTGGACTGGGAATAATAGCCACCAGGAGAACCTACCCACACAACCCAAAAAAAAACTCAATCTCATCCATTTTGCAAATTTACTGTTCATCCGCCACTTTTAATATCTGTTACCGATTCCGCTCGTCTTGGGCCAATTCCCTCATCTACAAATTCATTTTGGGCTTGGTCAGATTTATGCCACCCACAGTTATTAACTTATTGTGTTTTGTTTTGCTCTAAAGAAGTTTTTACCTCTTACTGTGGCAATAAGCAAATAATGCATATTTTCATGGTGGTGCGCATTAAACATAGCAAAGAACTTATAATTAGATTATGATTTCATTAGGATTATAACCAAGGATGTAATTATCCACACTTATAATTAGATTATGATTTCATTAGGATTATAAACAAGGACGAAATTATCCACATTTGGTAGACTTGAACATTGAATTGTAAACCGTTCGTTCTTGAGGCTTGTTAGACATCACTTGTGGATGTTTTCTTTTGTTGCTTCCTTATTTGCTGGTACTAATTCTCCTTAATTATAAAACTTGGGACACTCTTCAATATTTGTCCATTACAAGGACACCCCTTTTCTTTTTGGATGGTCAATTATACCCTTACCAATTTTTAATTTTTTTTTCCTTTCCCATGGGCAGTCGCTAGGCCTCACCAACCATTGCTGGAGCTCCGGCAGTGGGCGGCAGTTGGTGGTGTCTGCAGTTGGCAGGCTGGTGGTGATTAAACATCTTTTATTAAGAAAGAAAAAATGAAAATGGAGGAAGGGTAAATTAGGTAAAGAAAAAGGATTGCCCTTTGAAATGGAAAAGTAAGGTGTCTTTCCTTTGGATATGATTGTTGAAGGAGCCTTTAAACCCATTGTCTCTAATAAAATTTAGCGAGGCAAGGATGTAATATAGTTACATACATACTGATTATTTTCCATATAGTCATCCATCTAATAGATAATAACTCTTTCTTGTTCCATATATTCTTCTTTGTCAGCATAGGTTGGTATGATGCTAAGGGGCATGGGATTTTCCAACACAACTTCAATTTATTTGGCCTCTGCGAAAATTTACCGGGCCGAGAGAAACTTGGCTCCTTTGCTAAAGATGTTCCCCCTCTTACACACCAAGGAGTCACTTGCAACAAAGATGAGCTCGCTCCATTTCAGGTACAATTTATACTACCTTTATCTGAACTAGCTTACCCTGCACACGTTTGTGTGTACAATTTGTGTGTCTCTAATTTTTTATACAAGAAACGATAGATCAGGGTGGTTCAAGGATGGGGAGGGGGCGCGGGTGCGGGACTCTAACCTGGCCACCCTGTGTGAATAGTGAATACGCACACTTCAATTTGTATATATCTAATTTAAATATAAGAAATAAACAAAAGTAGAAAGTGGCTCAATGGTTGAACGCTCGTTCAATTTGCTTGGAAGCAAAAAGGCTTGAATCTTGTTGAAAGCATATTTTAATGAAAAGAAGGCTGCAAGGGTAAAATTGACAATTCAAAATTGTGATATAGCTTCATGGTGGTTGAATTCCGCCTTTGCTTTATAAATACTAGCTTACCTGCACACGCAGTATGTTTGCGGTTTAGTAATTAGACACAATTATTACTTTATTAATAGCGAGGGCGGTGAATCTGTTACACGCATATTTTTTATGGAAAAAAGATTGCAGGGGTACAATTGAATCAAAAGTACAACGGAGCTTCAAAACGGTTGAAATCCATGCTCTCTTTATATAATAGTAATTTTGTATAGATTAGATATCGCATACGTCACCTTTTCAACAATTTATCCAGCTTCCGAATTCATAGATCTCCAATCAAGTAGCTTTGAAATTATTTGACTAGGGAAATTTGCAAAATCGTGGACATTGCTCAATTCAATGGTAAAGTGCTAGGACTTTCAAGCGTGGCCGTAGGCTTAGAGTAGACATTTTATGCGTTTCCGGTGAACCCAATAAATGATTGATCAAATCTGGTAAATTAAATTAAATAATTTGATACAGGGCTGTTATTTTGTTTACTTTGCCCCCTACATTGGGAATATCTCAAAAAATTACGCTCAAGTAGAGGGTAATATCTAATTATTTTTATGTAATAAGATAAGATACTCCCATTTACAGGGGCAGAGCAAGTGATGATGAAAAAAACAAGATGTAATTCTTACACTGCATTAAGAATAGGGAACCAAGTAAAAAATTCTTTTATAAATAGTTTCCTTCTGTATTCATGGAGCTGCCTATACGTGTGGTACTACTTCAGTGCTCATAGTTTAAAATCTCTCTCTCTCTCTCTCTCTCTCTCTCTCATACACACACCCCTTATTAATATCCTAATTACACCGTATCTATAATAATATGGGGCTTCTCTCTTAAGGGGATCCTTCTTTTAACTAAAGAGTGAGTTCCCTTTTTTGAGGGGTAAATGGTTGAATCTTTGACGAAATTTGGTGGAGATGATCTACTCACCATGGAGATCGTCTTCACCAATTTTCGTCAAAAATTCATCATTTATCCCTTGTAAAGAGGCAGCCTGTTCTTTAGTTAAAGAAGGATGTCCTTCGTAGAGACACCCTGATAATTCTATATAACATGGAAGTCAAACCCTGTTGTGATGGGACTTTCGTGACATCTTTTAACGGTCAATTCACACACTACAAAACATTATTTAATTCAAGTCATATGTATATAACTATATATACATTATCTAATTAAAACCTATCTTTTTCCTTAATATGTGATAAGTTACTAATATTTTGCTGTGGGCACAATTAAATCTGCATAAATGTGCCATATGCGCAAATTATTCGTTTATTTGTCACATGATAGTGCTATAGTGACGAGTAATGCTCTATAAACATAGAACTGTGGGCATGGGTTGTACCCAGTCTAATCATAAATTTCGAGTTTCAAATAAACCTCTAGATTTCTAATCAAAATTCTGTAAATTTATTTATTCTTGTTTCAATTATATGTTAGGGATATTCTTCAAGGTTGGCAGCTTTGGACTACATGGTGTGCTTATATAGTGAAGTATTTGTAACAACACAAGGTGGAAACTTCCCGCATTTTCTAATGGGTCATCGCAGATTCCTCTATAACGGACATGCTAAGACCATCAGTCCCGATAAAAGCAAGCTTGTTCTTTTACTCCACAACACTACCATCAGGTAAAATCACTCTCCTCAACTATGTTTGTGCCTTCAATGCCATAGTATACAAATGCATAGATTTTAGGGCCCGTTTGATAAAAAAGTTGGAAATTATTGATCACACTCCTGATTTTTATGAAATGTTGGAAAAAGAGTGGAGTGATTTAGTGAAATATGTTTATATTATTACTCTTTGGGTTATCCATGGAATAAAGTTCTTTGGGTGGTGGGTAAGAAAAATTTTCCATGAAATTAAGAGAGAAATGGAGAACTCACCAAATCACTTATCTTCTTTGTTTCCTAACTTTTTATCAAACGGACCCTTCGAGTTTTTTCTTTTCTTTTCTTTTGAGAGAGAGGGAGAGGGAGAGGGAGAGGGAGAGGGAGAGGCCTTTTTATTTGCCTGCGTCTATTTGGCCCCTCCCTTCAATTTCTGTTCAATTATTAGTGGATTGGATCTAGTCATGATTTTTGTCATGGTCAGATCTTATTAATTTGTTACGAACAAAAGCGTGACCAACTTCAATTTTTCCCACTGGTCACAGTTTAGATCCTTGACTGGTGTATTGTCTGTTATTTTAATATTTTATGTTTTTAAAATAACGGGGATAGCTCAGGAGATTGAGCTTAAGGGAGGGGAATGAGGAGGGTTCGAACGCCACAGTGGACATATAAAATGGATCGCTTGAATAATTGAAGTTGGTCACAGTTTTTATCTGTTGCAAATATGCTTGCAGCCTTGCACATTCAAGGGTGAAATATTTTTATCTCATAAGAAAATGATTATTGTATGCTTAAATTTCGGCCAATTTGGTTCAGGGTAATATTTTTCACTGAATTAAACTGCAAAATCTTGAAAGTATTTCGCTTATTTCGGATACTTTTTGCTGGTATAAGTTTGTACAAAATAGCTTTGGCACGCACTATAATAACAAACTTAAACAAAAATGGTTAGGAAACAACGTTAAATGTGAAATGGATGAATATACTTTCCACCGTTTTACATCTAAGTGAGGCGAAAACATTGTTACCCAGAACCAAATGCGCCCTAGTTTTGGAAAACTTCAACATAACCAGTTATTGAAACAAATTTGGTTTGACTTGTACAGTTGGAAATCTTTCAAGGATGAAATGGGAGTAATGCTAGAGGAAAGTGACCGAAAGAGTATAATGGTACCTACTAGAGTTCGAAAATCCAACCGAAGATCTTCTATTTACTCCAATCCTTTGCCTGATTGCCGGTGTCTCTCCGAATTGCAAAACTCATCTCTCAAATTGACCATTAAATCCCATCATGCTTGATCACTAATTTGAGTCCACAATACATAATGTGTTCTTCCCACAGGTGATTTCTCTCTCTCGGAGCTTTCACTTCTTGCTTGTATATACTTGATGCCGGAGTTACCACGAAGCCATCATTGTAGACAATGAGTAATGCTATACTTACTGGCTTCATCATCTGCACACCGGATGCATTGATGAGTTGCACATTCTTGAATATACAACTAATTAATGCACATGGTATGATTATCCAGTTGATAAAGCCATATCATTTTCCATATAGAAATGAATATTCTAGAGTTTTGACCTCACCGTTGGTTGCTGTCAGTGCTCATCTGTTTCGAGTTTTTGTGCATTATTGGAATTATAATCCTGTAACTTCACATATAAAGCTTGTATTTCTCAGAAAGGTTTGGCATATTCTCGTAATTCATGATTCAATTTACAGTTTAGGATTCTTAGAAAGTAATATCTTGAACCAAACGAGCATGGCTTCCATTGTTGATTTTCAGCCATTTTGGTCAGGTAGGTTATGTAAAGCGGGTTTATGTGGTTAATTCTTAGGATAATTTAGATGGTCAACCCATTAATGCCGTTTGTATGTGTAAAAATTAAATTCATATTCGTTAAACTATATCTTTCCTTCATATTCGTGTTGTATTAACGACTTCTTAGCGAGACCTGGGAAAATGATTGCATTATTTCCTTTTCTTTGCCATTTACCATTAATTATGCAAATAACAATACGATTTTGTCATAATATCCTTGGTCCTTTTCATTCCTTGCTATTAAATATTTTCGTTCTTTTCTACTCTCTCAAGCAGTTAGGATCTTAATTAACTAGGCAAATTACATGCACAGCGTATATGGCATGTTGTAAAAATGAGTCACTCGTATGAGATGGAAATTTTGAAACAGTTGGCATTTTTTTTTGAAATGGGGGCGCAGTTACGAATTCATGATTTGTGGCACGTAACGAAAACTTCATTCTCGATTCTACAAGAATCTTGATGAAAGCCTTTCATTTGCTCGTCTTCGATGGAAGTTTGATTTCCCAGAATGTACACTAATTTTTGGTCCAATTCTTCTGTTGAATCACTAATAATAGAATAGTATTCGTGCCCAAAGGTGAACAAAACCCTAGCTTCTAGATTACGCTGCTTTCCCAGGCCGCCTTTGATACGATCAATACAAACTAAAATTACACCAAAGTGGAAGGTCACCCACTTGACAACCAGTACAAATATGACTGGATGAAGCACTATTATAATTGACTTGCAAGAACCCAGTTTCACTTATCGAATGACTGTATTCGTTACTTTCTAAAATGAAAAAGTGGTTGGACGGGTAGCAAGGTCAATGTCGATTTTCCGTCACTCTTGTAAAGAAAGAGGGCTATCGAGAGGCAACTTCGATTTTTCTTATCTCATTAGTTTATAGTTGATGATATGATGATTGGATGAGGGTAATGCTCACTGAGGTGATCTTTATTTTGCTTGATATAACTTCTCTTCCTCCCCGTAGGACCGAGGGCTTTTGTTGCGCTTGTTTGATTCATTCTTAATTTTGAACAAGTTACTTTCGTGCCGTCTATGTTAATAAACATAGACATGCCCATGCAATTCGCATGGATATAATTTGAAGAGCACAGCTTAACAAAAATGATCAAGTGAGCCAGTAGCCAGTAGTCAGCGCTTGGTTTGCTTGGTGGCAAGAATTCGAGTCCTGCGGGACAGGGGCAGATCCACAGAGGAGCAAGGGTGGTCAATTGACCCCTGCAACCTCAAAAATCCGCCATTAGAACCGCCAAAGTTGACCCTCGCAAGGTGCTCGACGAAATGCCTGAATGGGGCAAATTTTGTGCTGGAACTGGAGAGGGCAGCGCGCAGTGCGGGCGCGCGCGTCCTTTGTTTTAAGTTGCTCGACGTCAAAACGACGTCGTTTTGGTATAGTTAAAAAAAATAAAAAATAAAAATAGAGCAGCTTTGTTTGATTGTTTCCCGATACCTTCCCTTCCCCAAATTAGTTTGCAACTTTTCAAACCTCTCAACCCTAAAGCCTAAACACCAACAGTCCAACTCCATGTCCCAACTAAAACAACAAACCTCTAATTCATTGTTTCAAACGGTGGCTTTCCCTCCCCCCTCACAAATCCGTCGGGCAGCAGCCAGCAGGTGGTGGTCGGCCGGCGATCTCGGGAAAATTGAAGGGTATGTAAATGTTATCCTATTTTCTTTGTGCTTTAATTAATTAGTAAATATTCTTATATGGTATCCTATTTCTTTAAGCACCAAGTGTTTTTATTGAAAGGTACCCTCAAATTTGTTGTTTGTTGTTAGAGATTTTATTTTAATTTGTTACTTTGGATAAACTAAAGCTATACTTTTATTTTAGTTTGAATAAATTAGGAGTTTTGATTTTGGTTAGTTAGTTTGAATAAATTAGGGCTATAACTTTATTTTAGTTTGAATTATGAATTATAATATTATCGTTTTATTTTTATGAGTATATTTTATATAATTTTTTTTTTTTATATGTTGACCCCTGGAAAGAAATTTTCTGGATTCGCCACTGCTGCGGGAAGCAAATTTTTATGAAAAAAAATTTGTCCTAACACATGTTTATGGCGGTTGAAATACATTTTTCTTTTATATAATATTCATATATATATATATATATTTATGTTTTTGGAGGGACTTTGAACTTAAATAGTTAATGTCATTATAATGATATACAAAACACATTGTCCAATTGAAGTCCACAACCCCTCATATGTGTGTCTTGTCCACACTGCTCTAATATTGGAGGGAGGGAGGGACCCTGAATCAGATATTTGGGTCTCTGTTTCACAAGCTTACAACAAGAAAATAAACAAATAACATTGGGGGTGAGAGATAGAACACTAAAAAGTATATTAGGGATAGTACTATTGGCAGACATGGCTTGTACATTTGTAGAATAAAATAAAAATAATTTGGTTAATGACACATAATTACTCTATTTGGGAGATACATTTTAGACCATTAGATTATGCTTGCTCTTGTATATCTCTCGAAATTTTTTATTCTTACCGGATGTATTGACCTGCATAGTATAATAAACACAATTCATTAGCTAGCACTTTTATGCAATGAGTATTCTGTGCCACCCGTCCTTGTAAGTAAAAATGCTTTTCTTATCAGATTTCTTAATGCATATTTTTACAGGTATGCATTAATTGGTTTGTACTTTTCCAATCCAAGGGATTGCTACAATGACAAGGGCAAACTTGGGATTGTATGGGTAGGCGTACAGTCTCAGGTTCAATTCCCCAATGCATGAAACATTTCTTGAGCCATTGGAAGCGTCTCCGGGTCGAGCAACCAGGCTCTCATAAGATTAGTGGGGTGGGGTCTTGATACCCATGATTATCTAAAAAATAAATAAATTGGGTTATACTTTTTCAAGGTACAAACTATTTATGCATGCCAAACAAGAATATACAGTAAGAATACTGTGTAAGCACTGTTAAAGATAATACATATATATGTCTGTCTAGTATTATATATACACACACACATAGGTACATTATCCAATTTTTGAGTTTCAATGGATCTTTTTGGTTAGTTTGAGTTGGATATGCTTTGAAAGATAGAAGATGGAGTAGGTATGAAGGACTGATTGCTTTCTTTATCTTTTCCCCCCCCTTTTTTCCCATGCTTTACGACCACATATATGTCTCTTTCAGTCAGTTAAGTAAATAAAGCCACCAAGGAATAAAGTTAATTATTATCTGCCAAACAGGGCCTTGGTCCATAGTCCTTGATCCTATCCAGGTGGGTCTACCGAAAAACCCCATACCTTGAAGCGTCTACGTGCACACACACACACACACATATATATATATACACATATATATACACATACTGTACATTTCTCATGCATCCCAGTTCGTACAGACTGGGACCTTTAGTGATGGTTTTTCGTTAAAATATTTGAAATATGTTTTGAGCAGCGAAAAATTATTGCAAAAGGTTCAGTTTGCACGGACCGGACTATATGAAAAAGTTTCAAAATGTACATAATACGTACATATGGATATATACACGTACACATATCAAATTATTTACATACGTGATGCGTATGTGTTTCGCATGTATAAACTTTTAAGAAAATTGACAAAAATGATGCGTGGGATTGAGGTTTGGTGGTTAATTAGGAGCCTATTTTACTTAGAAGTGAGTGATATCGTACCACAAAAGTATGGCGGTAAATATGTCTTACTCTATATAACCTTGTTTTAAAGAGGACGATACTCGCTTTAAGAAAAAGAAAAGAGGATTGCAAACGGATGAATTTTTTTTTTGTAAAACTTAGTAAAGATGATCTTTATATGATTGGTTTTCACCGAATTTTATCAAAAAATTTGGTGATATAATTGTTTAAAACTTTAATTCACCAAATGAAATGAACAATATATAACATTTAATTACACCCATTCAGTTTCAAGTTATTTTTTTCATTGAAATTTGGTGGCAAATACTGGAGATGATTATTATAATTAATGATTAGGTCATCTCGATCAAGTTTTATAAAAAAAAAAATTATTTGTTTACTCCTAAAATGAATGGTCCTAACTAATAGACCATCCTCTTTGAAGCGATCTTGGATATATATTTTTTTCTCTTCTTCTTTGCTGACAAAACCTTTGTGAATTTAGATTGAATTACTCACGGGCAAGGAATATGTTTTTTTTAATATGTTCATCCAATTATTAGACAAGAACAGTTAAATTTGGGTGAGCTACAAAAATATTCAGGACTTTTATTCATTCAACATAACGATGTCTACCTCTTCGCACATTGTTTAAGAATACATTAATTTTAATTTAATTAATTAATAAATACGAGATGTTTTATACTTTGTTTTGTATCTCGGTATTTTGAAAATTTATTATAAAGCGCAATATTACACATATATTTAAAATGCCAAAAATCTAAAATAACTAAATTAAAAATTATATATGCTACAAGCAATAAACATACATGCCAGTATTTGACCTTGATTTCCAAGACTTCAAGCATGGTGCAGTGGGTAATAAGCCAACTCTCTTGGCTCTTGCCAACAATTATATCAAACATAAGTAATTTTCTTTTGGTAAGTACCTTTTAAATATATTAGAAACACGGGTCGTATTAACATGTATCTAAAATGAACATGTGAATAACGTATTTATAAAAGAAATAAAATTTAAATGCATATTAAAGATGGTAAGATTCTTAAAATGAAAAATTCTTTCTATTCATAGTATACTTAAAACGTACTCTTAAAACACGAATTAACATCTTTTTGAAAACATAACCAATTTTCTTGCCAGCTTTGTAGGGTCCCAAATTAATTTTGCAATGGTAAAAATTATATAAAAACATAAAAATAAAAAACCTTCTTGCTTTTCAATGGTACCAAACATGTGCAATTTTCTTTCCATTAGTACCTTCTAGATATATGCCAAGGTGGTTGCATTCACCAAGAAATTCGGTGTCTAATTTGTGGTTGATTGGGCACATCAAATTAGGCAATTTTCCAATGAAATTAGTATATAATGACTAATGATTTAAATAATTGAGTTTTTGTCATGCCACCTCTCCTTTCTTAGCAGCCAGTTGACGTTAACAACCAATCACTAGGCATGTATAGTAAATAAAAAAAATATTGGATTTTATTGTAACTTTTGCAAGTATAAAGTCTCTTTTGTAAAATATAAAGCCTCTTTAGTTATTTATAAAACTTAAAAGAAATATTAAAGTTACAAGTAGAATTCATGCACGCCCAACCCCAAACGTGCATATTAATTTGTTTTTTGTGAAAAGTTTAGATAAGATGATGCTACCCAAGTTTATGGCATGAGTGTTTACAATGATTCTTACTGATTGCCTATCACAAGAGTGTTTGTAGTGAAATTCAAATGTAAGCCTTACGAGTAAAATATTTAACTTTTTACCAACTCAATTAACACTCGTTGCCCAAAAACTTGCTTATCTATATTATAAAACATCAAGTTTGACTTAAAAAGTATAAAGATCTAATGGTTAAAAATACGCATGTTATGGTGTGCATTAGTTCTACACCCTTAGATGAGTTTTATATGCATATCAAGATATCACATTAAAGTTAAAACACTCATACCAATAATATACACACAATAAACTCTTACAAACTAATAATTTTGTCTATACTAAAAAAATGCTATAACTTAAAATAAAAAATTCAAGATTTAATAAAAATTTAATTTTTAAAATCTACTAATCAATATCAATTTAACAAGATCCATCATGACTATAAAATTATGTAAAAAAAATCAAGAAAAATTATTGAGTAACATTTAAGAATCCATACATTGTTGGATTATTTTTACATTTTCCGTTGATGTTTGTCTAAATAAAATAATGATGTTTGTATATTTAGATTCAGAGCACATTACTCTTTTTTATTCTATTATTTCACTGTGCCGGATGGCACAGGTATACTCTAGTATACTATGTGAAGTGAGGCATTGACATATATACCCTACCTAAAACTTGCACCGGGATGCTTCATTGTTGTCGATCTCATTCGTGCTAATATTTTTTTTGTTGGTGCTAATATATATATATATATATATATTTATGTACTTGTGCATGATTCTATAAATTTCATAGTTAAGGTGCGTCGGGCTTGGTCTTATCAAACCTCCAAATTTTGGGCAGGGCCGGTTCTAAGATTCGAAAATTGTGAATAGAAAATTGGATGGCAATACAACCCTTCGACACCTTTAGTCATAATTTGTTTGAGCTTGACTCATTACAAGTAAAAACAAATTTACTTGTTTTATCACTAAGTTCGAATTTCACTAATTACAAGTGTATCATTAAATTTCCTTTGTTAATGTAATAATCTAGCTAGGATTCTTATAATTTTTTTGAAAAAGTTACAAATTGCATTAAGATTCTCATCAACACTACTTTTTTAATTCCATTCACTAAAATTTCATGAAATCGAAATGATAAGATTTTTTTTAGCCAAAATTGTCAAAAGTTGAGGCGTACACAGATCATTGGGCCCATGGTATTTAGCCTTGCCCTTTTGGACTAATCCTATACCCTCTAATTATCACTAAATATCTTAATTAAAGTGGTTATTGATACTACCATAATGGTGCAATTAACACATAAATCCATATATCTGATCTCTTTTCCGATTGAAAAATTGTAGATTCATCAAAAATATGCAAACAAAATTATCTACAGTATGAGTTGTCATCTCACGATAAGATAAAAAGTGTGTCGCACATGTATGTATGTCATAGTTCCATATAGGCATCTGTACTCATAGTCCATTCATATAGTAACAACTTATCTTGTGTATACTTTTTGTGCATATTTTTAGTGAGTTTAGTGTTATGCAGTTCTATTTAGAACTATCTCCCTTTTCGACTCACTCTTTATGTTACTTTTTACTTCTTCCACGGAGAAAAAGATGAGGACTTTTCTGGATCTCTCCTTAAAATTCATAATTAATATCAGATTATGTGTCTTTCAGTATTTTATTAGATATGCTGATTTTACTTCTCCCATTTGTAAGAGTTTTTGTCTTCACTTCTTTGGAGCATGAAGATGTTTGTAAAGTAGCATGAACCAGATTGAAGATGAGCAAATGTATAACGCTACTTGATTTGATAGAATAAAAAGTTAATCAAGAACAAATTATCAAAAAGTATTAGATATTAATCAATATCACATTGACAATATCCCACAAAAAAACAAAGGAAGTTAAAGTGATGATCAACACACAAGTTACAACACTTCATACAATATATCAAAAAATAAAGAAAAAACTAGCAACAAACCAATCTCTTTACACACTCAACATTTATATATATATCTTTAACTTTTTTTTTTTTTTCATTTTTTTTAAAAG
The DNA here is from genome assembly GCA_021464415.1 of Lonicera japonica. Classification (NCBI taxonomy): domain Eukaryota; kingdom Viridiplantae; phylum Streptophyta; class Magnoliopsida; order Dipsacales; family Caprifoliaceae; genus Lonicera; species Lonicera japonica. The sequence continues at coordinate 79,102 of JAKCWG010000518.1, forward strand.
TAGGGAAATAATTAATCTAACTCAAGCTTTGTGTGGAGGGCATTGGTAGCATTTAGTGAAGACACCAAATGTATCAATTTGATGAATAAAGTTGAGCATGCTTGCCCACCCACCAAATCCAAACCCTACTATCAAAACCCACCCAACCACAAATATGTTCATTGAGTATGAGCCTGCCCAACCTCCCAACATTGATGGTGGCCTCTCCACAGCATTCTGTTAATTCAACCAAAAAAGAAAATTAGCAATTTATCATAAGACCATGTTTGGTTTGGATTGAAATATTTGTCACCTAAGTGCAGTTCCAAAAATTGAAAGGGAGGATGGAAAAATATTTTATTTTTTGGAAAAATGAATGACTAAACATTAAAGTTTTAATTAACCTCTCGAGCCGAAGCAGAAGAGAAAGTGATCATGTGCGCCATGGCTGGAATTATGTAGACGGTGAAGCTGACGAGAAGAGATCCGACGGTGGAGTTGATGGGGCCGAAGAAAGGAAAAATGATCGCGAGAAACCATATAGGGATCACCACGGGGAGTCTAGCTAGAGCGCGTCTACATGTACTTTTGGTGTTGTGCACGCCGATGAATTTTTCCCACACGAAGTATAGAGGCGTGCATGCGAATCCAAATGTAATGAACTGCACAAAAAATTTCAAAAAAATTGTTTAGATTCGACAAATTATTAGGGCGCATTCGGATGTTATTCTACGTAAAAATGGAGTTAAAGTTTTGTATGGAATGATTTTTTGTACATGGGATGAAGAAAAGTGATTTCCCTATATTTACAATAAATAATGTAACTTGATTATTATAAATCACTTTCATGTTGATTAGCAAGGTCGTTCTTATGATTTGAAAGGCCTTGTGCGAAAATTTAAAATGAGACCCCTTTTTACTTAATTATGTAAATTATTACATCAAAAACAAATTATATGACTTTTTAAAAATTAAAAAAATGTAACACAAAATATAATAAACCCAAAAGAAAGAAGAGGGAATAATTTTTTTTTCTTTGAAAAAAGAAAAGAAAAGAATTAATGGGTATCCAACAATAGTTAAAGAGAGAGATTAAAAGAAAACATAGAAATGAAAGCCTGGTTGATGTGGAACTTCACATCTTTTATCGGTTGGACTCCTATAATTCTATCTTTAAATTTGGGCATTTTCATTGTCAACAAATAAAAAGAAGGTTGAAACTTGGGCTTATAATTTTATAAAGGCCAGACAATATTTAAGCCCTTAGTCATGTGCAGTCGCCCAATCTGCACAGCCCAAACTAGAGTTGGCCCCGTTAATTAGGCCAATTAAAAAAAAGTTTCTATTACTTTTGTGTTGGTTTTAAAGTTGAAAGGATAGGCCACCTTCCACGTTCTCAATAATCTTTGTTTTTGTGAATGATAGAACGCTCTTAAAGTGAGGATTAATATAATTCACCATTCTAATTGGTTAATACAGTAAAGTAATACTTTTTTCAAAATAATAATAATAAATGAATAATGACTATGGGTCATATTATTTTAATACATTAATTAATTAACCAGAGTGGTGCATCAACTAATAGAGTAATGCCATACTTACTAGTTTTATCTACCGGTTATTCTTACCGAATACGTTTGTAAGTTGAACAATATTCTCGAAATGCATGTATTACTCATTAATGCACCTAGTATAATAATCCGGTAAATAAAACTCGTAAGAATACCTGGCACATATGAACTACTGAGAGAGAGAGAGAGAGAGAGAGAGAGAGAGAGAGAGAGAGATTGGTAACTGACCTGATGAATGAGCATGAGAACAACAGCAGTGTCTCTAAATCTAGTTCTAGGGAGCAAAGAGAGAGCATTGGCATGGTTAAGTAACATATCTCCAAAAGCCCAATAGACAGCACTCGCTGATGGTAGTGTTAGGGTTAACACATAGAGAGTTGCCATCAAGTATATCATTTTGAACTTTTGTGGCTTCCACATTGCATGCATTATCTCCCTACAATAATAAATTACAAGAAAATCACAATTCATCAATCGAAAATAAATTAATTTTAAAATTAAGCAATTTACGTAATCAAACATCCTCTAAATCGACCGACAACAAAAGTAAGGAGATATAAATTATTGAACACATAGTTTTCTTGCAAGTTTGTCTTTCGTGAAAAACTTTTATTCCCGAATTAATATGAAATATATTTGGATAGATAAATTTGCAGCGGAGTTGATTATTGGCTTGAGCACAGTTAAATGTCGCTTTTTTTCTTTTGGTTTTTAGTAATTGGAATTGGGGGAATAAATTGACCAGACTGTAACATAGGTTTGAACTTTCACATCTGCAAAAGTGGGAGAGCCTCATGATTTATAATATAAATGAAAACTTAAGCTTTTAGATATTACATAGAAATTATGTGCGCCCACTGATATCTGTTTAAACTTATCTAAATTCTAATGAACTTTGTTTGAAAATAATTTAAAAAAATTATGAGTGGTACTATTACTAAAGTAATTATGTTTATCGTTAGAATAATGTATAATTTTAAAAATATATGATATAATTTTTTAAAATAATACTATATTCTAAAAAGAGATAATTGTTGGCAAATTAATAGGAGAAAAGAATAAAGTAACAATTTGAATTCCAAAACAAACATATAAACCAAAACAGTTCCATATTGAGATATGTGTGAATTGACGAGGACAAGAAGCAGAAAGTCTATTTTATTAGAAAAACAATTTAAAATATGGGATTCAGCTTTATAGGGAACATGTTCCACAAAAGTAGTTTCCAGTAATAATTCATCCATGTAATATGTCTGTATTCACACGTGCATGAAATAATATATATACATATATAAAATTAAATAATTAAATACATCAAGTTGGACAATATTTAATGTCTCAAAAAATTAGGAAAAAAATTAACATGAGGGAACTTATTCATATTAAAAGTTTGAATCTCGATTTTAAAGTTTGTCTTAACTTTATAAATTTATACTACTATCGTTTGAAAAATTGTATCATATTTTTGAATTATTTCATTTACTGTTACAAATTTTTTTTTTAATAAAGAATTTCTTTGCAATAAGTTTTGGATCGACCTTGTATGTGAAGCAAATTAATTAAGCTTATACTTACGCAGTATGACACTTATCATCTTTGTTTTATGAACAAAATAAGTATTGAAATGAAATTAAGGATACAAATATTTAAAGCACATCAGTACTCATTATGTACAGAATTGTTAGTATACATATTTTTTATTTTTGTTCGAATTAAATATATTTGAATTACATGTATATCGCGTGTGGGATTTAGCATATTATGTATATATTTATTGATACTTACACTGTGACAGCATGCCCACCAAATGTATAGAGAATGTTTGTTGCTCCAGTAAAGTACAGAACCATTGTGGTTGGACCTGAGTGCTTCACTCCCTCAATCTTTACATGCCCAATTTAAAAATATTTTAAGTTAAAATTAGTTAAACAAAAAAAATATAATCAAGCCAAATTTACACTTTAATCCTAAACTGTCTTCAGATTCAAATAATATCAACATTCAGTAATATTTTTTTTTGATAAAATTAAGGGTTTTTTAGGATCTCGACCTTAAGTTTGAAACTTTTTAAGATACGGTTTACAAATTTTATTTTAAAAAAAGGGTAAGGTCATTAAAAGATACTATTTTACAGTGTCTACATCATAATATCTATAGATGCTGCTTCTGGTGAAGACTATAATTGAGAGATATTGTAAATATTATGAGGTAGATACTGTGAGACAATATCTCTTAGGGACCACATCCTTTTAAAAAACACATTGTGGCCTTCCACCACAACGACGGAATTCTTTTTTTCTGAAAATTAAAGACGCTTTTCATGAAACGACACAATGAATTGACCACGTTTTAAAAATGAAACTAAACTCTTAATTTAAGAAATCCCAAAAAAGAACAATAGACTCCTAATTAGGAGAGACCAAGTATTATTTATGCAATCTAAATTTAGATTTGAGGAACCCAAAAATTAAAAATTATATATATATATATATATATATATATATATATATGTATATGTACCTGTCCATGGGTAAAGGAGGCAATGGTTAAATACCATGCAGTGTAAGTAGTCATTATGAGGCCCAAAAATGACCAAATTCTGTAGTTGTGAAATGAAGGGATAAAAACAGTTGTTGCACAACATGCTCCAAATATGTAGGTCCATGTTCTCTTGTCCAAATTATCATTTATGTAGTAAATATTACTGCAATTAACATCACTGAAAAATGTTAAAATTCAATAATAAAGTCAATTATTTAGAAAAAAATGATAATATATTTCTTAAAAAATTTTAATTACCTTGCGCAAGCAATTAACTGAATCACAGATCCGAATAGAAGAAAAGTACAATTGAAAAATAGGCCAATATTTCTCCAGTGTTTTCCCAGTAGTCCGTCAAGAACTTCAAACCACTATTGATTCACAAAAGAAAAATATATTATCATAAGTGATGTCTACGCAGATAATTTTTCTCAAAAAGCATCGAAAGTTTGGTAAAGAGGTCATAGCGACGTACACAATATTATTCTGAAAATTAAAATAAAAAAATAGCGACGCAGTACTGAATTCCAGTCGAAAAATTACCTGAATTACATGATTCCGAAAATCGACTTTTTCCCTTTCCTTTCTAGTTCTATATTCAACATAAAGTACACTTATGAGGTAAGCAGTCCAACTTCCCATTAAGCCATAGAATAATTGAAAAAGAATTCCAGATATCATCCCGAGTTGGGAAAATGAGTAAGGGAGTGTGAGAAGCACTTGAGCCACCTACATTCAAAAAAATTAATAATTAAAAAAGAAAACCTTTTCCAAGAATTAAGAAATATAAAAAAAGTAGCAATAATTAAAAAGTTTAAAATTAATGCTAGATTTGTTTAAATTTATATAAAATTAAAACCTTAAAATTAAATCTTGAAACACCCAGACAACAAGGAATTGTATTTCTTTTTGTTGCAACTATAAATTCTAGATCGGAAATTCAAGAACTTGCCAATTGAGTTTGTTTTTTACTCCAATCTCTTTATAAATATACCCGTAAAATCACATAATTCCTGTTAAGAGTTTTAAATATCAGAATGCTAATTCAGTTGAAAAACAATTAAAAAACGTGAACCAAACGAACACTGAATTATCAAGAACTACAGCACGCATACCTGGTTAGAAGCACAACTGAACCACGCGTCGTAAACCGAGCCGCCATGCCAAAACAGATTGGAAATTTTAGTCTTAGTAGAAGATTTAGAACCACTCTCTTCTTCTGCTCTCTCCATCTCCACGTAGTTGCCGGCGACCACCGTCTCCACCTTCTCCGACGTCATTTTTGGTGGTAGTGGACTTCACATACACTCACTTGGTGCTGTGTGTTATAGTTGAAGTGAAGGAAATGGGAGTGTTTTTATAAACAGATAGAGCAAGTGAGAGACAGTGGTTTCCTTTTTTCTTTCTCTAAATTTATTTATTTTTTCGTTTTTTTATTTAGTAGATATTTGTATATTCTTTTTTCAGATAAATGATTAATTTACTGTGGAGGGACCTAACTAGCTAAGGGTAAATTTTGGATATCAATATTGTGACTTAAAAAGGGTAAGATAGGTATCGCTATATTAGTCAGCGAGTACATTTTTGAAGTGAGCAAAATTAGATACAATCACGAGAGTACAATAAGAAAGTGACATTCATCAATTTTAACCTAACTTAATTTATCCTTAGTTAATCAATATAATAATTTAACACACTTACTAAAAAAGAAGATGATAATCCTTTTCGAATTATGCTTCTTCATCAATCATTTTCGGATTATGTTACTTCATCTCTTACTTGTATAGGATAAAAGAAAAAATTAGGATCAATTTTGTGCTAGAGACAACTAACCCATTAAATAAATTGTCGTTTTTGAGTTATTAAATTTGACATGAATATCGTGAAATTACACATTGAGACTTACATTAAACTCATGTTAAATATGTTATACATAATCCATTTATATCATATGGTATAAACTATAAAACTAAGGGGTGGAAAGTGTAAAAGTAAAAAACGAGGTGATAAAATGACTAAGATTAGATCAAAGATTAAAAGCAAAATTGGTTAACAAAGAGTCAATTTTTTTTTCAAGTAAGTGTTTTAAATCATTATATTACTTAACTAGAGTTAAGTTAAGTTATGTAAGAGTTGACAAGTTACACTCTATTATTGTGTCCTCGTGATCTCGATCATTTAATTTTGTCCACATGCATCAAAAATTTAATGCTAGTCGACTCTTTCTTACTGAAAAGAGATTTAGCCAAAATGACATTTTTTTTTCTTGTAATGGGACCGTCTTCGATGAATACAAAAAATGAATACAATTCTTTTATTCTAACCTGAAAGTCTCATTTTCACTTTTAAGATAATATTAATTTCAAATTATTATGTTACTCTCACTTGAATACAGTAAAATTTGGCACATTTACTATGTTAGTCTTTTTTTGTCTCAAATTAAAAGTTTCACTTTCTTTGTAAAATGTCTTAATTTAATAATCGAAGCTATTAATTACATCTTTAAAAAATGTCAAACTTTTAATTTGAAATGGAAAAAAACTAATGTTTTATCTTTCACGTGTTTCAATAGACAAAGTAAGGTAAAGAGCAGAGATAATAAATATCTTGAACTGCCACCGATAAATTACTTTAATTTTATTTTTTTTCGAATTTTTTATTTTCATTAAACAAATTAAATTACTTTATACAAATAATACGTGTATTACTCATATATATTTAATTTAAAAAGGTTAAATAACTAATTGATAAATGGCCTAGCTAGTTGTTTAAAATGATTGTAGTGGTAAAATTCAAAATTGAAAGTGTGTCTGAGCCTCAATATGCTAGAAACCTGTTCTAACTGATATGTGAACAAAATAACTCAATTACTCTTCTCGTGTATTAAATTAGTACAAAATGATAACAAAAAAAAGATTTGAACTCATGATATTTAACATGCAAACAATTTTAATTACAATTGAACCAAATGTCATTGTATTTTTATAACTAGGGTATACCCGTACCGGATGACACGGCAAAATTGAAAAAGAATTGGACAAAGATAGTAACATAAAAAATTGCATGTGAAGTTTGGAGTGTATTCAATCACAATGTCATTAATTAAACAATAATACAACTCATTGAGTATCATATTTAGTTTTTACATTCTCTCTACTAACTGCTTTTGTTTTACCGTCTCAAACTAGAGGTCTTACTTTTTTTGTTTCGATGTATCCCAACTTGACTATCTTATTATTATTTTTTAAATATAATCAATACATTAAACAAAGTGTATTAAACAATAGAAACAAATAAAGTAAAAAAAAAATAAGATCTGATTCATACATTCAAACAATTTTAGGATACGGTCCAAACATTTTTTTAAGGGATGCGATCCCAAGATAGATATCAAAATTAACAGTATCTCCAAATACTGTGCCAAATACTGCGAGGAATATATTATAAACAATATTCTTTAAAATTTTAATTAATGATTGAATCTTAAAACCACCATAAAAAATTGTAATTTAAAATATTTCAACGTAGGATTTGGAAACAATTCACATTTGTGTGAAAACAAATAAGAAGAAATCAACTCCATTTTTTTTCTTTTCCCGTATAAATAAATTGACATATTCAAATTTTGAAGTGTGTGGGTAGGTGAGAGTGCGTGTGTGAGTGAAGAGTTTTTTTTGAGTGTATATTATTGGTGTAAGTAGTTTTATTAATTATTTGACATCTTGATGTGTCTATAAAACTTATCTAAAGGTTCAGAAATAGCTCATACCATGCATTACGCATGTTTTTTTTAACCACGGGATGAATAGACTTTCGGATAAGAAGTTAGGTCAAATATGTTGTTTTATAATACAGATATAAAAAATTATTACATATCATATTACACACACGTAAAATATGGTCTGCAACAATGGGTCTATACAAGTATACATAGATGGTCTGCGACAGATTCTGGTTGTAATTTCTTTAATTTTTGTTGTGGGGCTAAGAGTAAGGTCTAATGGACCTAGGGGTAGCATGATCGCACGAGCGGGGTGGCCCACAAAAGCACTTTGTTCTGTAAAGAGCCCACCATGTAGAGGAATTGATCATAATAAGGAAAATCAAAAGAAAAAAAAAAGTGAAGAGAAAAAAAAATATTGGGGGGTCCTTTTTTGAATTTGGCAAAGATGGGGGGAATGATTGCTTTAAGGTGGGCTTTGTTGCTTACCATGATTAATATCACACGTGTGCCAACTGGATTTGCTAAAGAGGTCTAACCCACTAAACAACTCTCCTAAATTAGGGCTTTTTATCATTAACTAATGTTTCCTTTCATGTTTGGCTATTCGGCTCACTCTTTTGACAACCCACATATATTTTTCTTTTGATGAATACTTTTATGGAGACGTATGTTGGAACACAATTAAAAAATACAATAACATGTTATTTATATATTGGTCAGTGAATTGTGTATATCAAGAATAAAATATATTCAAAAATTTATTACCGATCAATACATAAGGTATCACTGTAAACTTAAAATATGTATCGAAATCATGCTGTCCAAGATTTTTTTTTTTTATGATTGAATAAATAACAGTAGATTCCCTTAAACTGTGATTCCTTCGTCAAGACAAGTAGTTGACATTAAACTCCATTCAATTTTGTGATAGATAAGATCACTACAAGTACTATGTATACAATGACACACATACCTCGAATACAAAACAACAAATTTCTATAACAAAGATGTATATAATTCAACTCATAGATCCAAACGCCCCAAAACCGAATTTTATTACCTTTATCTTGTATAGGTTTTATGTTAGTTTTTGTCACTTGAGGGGGCAAAGTGTAAATAAGTGATAGTTACGATCCTGTTTTTTCGCTTCATTGTCTCTAAATTTAAATGTCAGAATACATAAAAGAAGTGAGTGGATTTTTCTATTGGTAGATGACCCTGTCTAACCTGCAGATCCTAGAAGTCTAATTGATTATAAATTTATTTTTATTTTTTTCGTGGGGGGAGGAGGAAGAAAAATGAGATTCCCGTAACTTGAAACAAAAACGTGAGGTGAGAGAATCTACCCCCTTTTCCACTATACTAACACTCCATTTGTGATTCAATAGTGTAGGTTTGATCAAAAGAAAAGGAGAAAAATAACGTTAATTTTATGATTTTTATGTTTTTGTATGTGTAAAACTTTTACTTTTGCTCGTGTTATTGTAAATTTTAGTAACAGTTAGGGGACAGAAGTAGTAGTAAAGTTGGGAGATAAAAATTACTTCATTTTTAGTTTTTTACACAAAAATACTAAATTTAATTTAATCAATAGTCAATCTATTGCAATATTTTGTACATTATTAATTTATTTTTCCAAAGAAAATTTGATTTCTATTTCAAGAAGTGGAGAGTTTATTAAAATTTATCTCTCTCACCAAATATACCTAATAGATGAAATTGTTAATATCTAAATAACCACACGACAACTTTCTTTCGGTAGGTGGCGTTAAGAGCATTTCTAATGTGAATATAAATTAATTGTCGCACAATTGAAAAACCTCTCTAGAAATTAGTTAAAAAAAATCATTTTCAATGACATATACGCTGGGACATTTTTTGGGGTATATATCTATATTTTTTATACAAATCGATCATTCTATAAGTATATTTTTTTTTCATAACAATGATAGAGACACAATAAAGAGTTTGATACTATGTTTATGTAGATTGAAACCAGAACCCTCTTGTTACGAGAATAAGGAGGATACCAACGGCCTAGCGTCACACAACTATTTGTAATACTTTATTTATTACATATCATGAATTCACTGTCCCTGTAAAGAGTGGACAAACGACAGGTTCAATAATTACATCTATGTACATTGAGTCTAAAATTTTCTTATTACAAAGAAGACATTAACAGATTATAAGGCGGTTAGCTTGTCTTAAGAGATGTTTGATAACAGAACGATATGAAAATTGAATAATTGGCAATTAAATGACACTTGACATTCGAATTATTCTGGAAACTGGATCCAAATCTTCATAAATGAACCAAGTAAAAAGGCCTGGGTATGGGCCTAAGACTATTGATTTGAACTCATATGTAATGCAGCCTAAATTGAAAATATCCAAAACAAAGAATTAATTGTCCTAATTTTTTATTTTTTTTTTGTGTGCATCCCCTACTTACCAAGTCTTATATTACTTAGATCAAGTCAAATAAAATTAGCAATAGGAGATAAAATCAACTTGTACAAATTTCATAATTTTATGAATTTATCACACTTTATAAGGACAATAAAGGGATAACAAGAACGATTGAATAAATATCAACCTCTATGTTATCATGTTCGAAAAAAAAAATCAAGTAAATTTGCGAGCCGCTACAAGATTGAATTATGGTTTCTTCCCTAGTTTCAAGTAAACATAAAGTGTCTTCAGCTTTGATATAATTTTCAGCTTTTAATACATTTTATATTTTAGAAATTCTCTCTGTATATGATTTGTAATCCGTGTGTCAAAAACACTAGCAATTATTAAAAAAAAATCTTTTATCTCACCCTGTGAAAAATATCTTGTAATTTCAATCAATCAATCTTTAACCCTTATATTTTAAGATTCAAAAAATTATTTATGGGTGAAAATTGTGATCATGTTGGAAATCAATTCTTTTCAAAAGGATCAAAAGAAAAGATTTCACGCACCCCACTTTGACTTTGTGCATGATTTGGACACTAAATTCTTTTCAGAGTTCCCATATGATCATTAGGCAATTTTAGATTTTTAGAGGTGGAGCATTTGAAAAAATCATTCCTCTTGGTTCAATAGTATAAAGTTCTTATTAGAATAATTTTGGGATTGACTTGGTGCTTCTAAGATCTTTTTTTAGTGTTATCAAAATAATGTTTGACTAGCGGCAGTCACACATTGCGAACAAGGATTTAATGAACTCCGCGAAAGATGATCCGAACACTCCTTGAAGAAATTCTCAAACTAAAAAAAAAGGAGCACTTGAAAAAGGCTGAAAGAGAACTAACTTTGGATAACAAATAAAGAAAAGGAAAGGAAAAAGAAGTACGCGCGGAAAGAGTAATATAAGTGGGTCATGGCCTCATAGGTTAATGGGTCTATTATATATGGTGTGAAGGGATGCAAAAAGCAATAGCTGTTTTGATGTGGAAATGACAAAAGGGAGAATATGGGTTTGGGCTCATTGGTAGATTTAGTGGGGGTGAATTGTGTATATATGCATATTTTCTAATTTACACCTGTATATTTTGTATCATGAACTCATGAAATCTATGCAAGCATATAATATATGGATATAAAATTTGTCATACGGACTGAACTTTTAACGACGATTTTTTGTCATTAAAAAATATCTCTTTATTATTTTAAAATAAAAAATTGCCGTTAAAGGTATCAGTCCGTACAGATCAATCCATATGAAAAATGCACTCTCTATATATATATATTTATGTGGGAAGGATGAAGTTTTTGGTGAAACTGAGTGAAGATGATTTTCATGATTAGTAGATTATCTCCACCAAATTTTATTGAAAAATTCAACCGAAAAATGAATTAATCAAAAAATTTATATATAATGAATCAAGTTTGAATATGTTTTTTCACTCGATAAAAGAGCTAGTCACTCATTTAAACTTGTACAAATCACAATTGAAACACAATAAAAAATAAAGCACGTGTAAACACTTACATCTGACAAAGTGAAACCGAATCTCCACACCCCCTGCCCCCCCAAGCTTTGTTGTACCCCATTTAAGTTGAGTGTTTTTTTTTTTTTTTTTTTAAAGCAAAGAATTTGCTACGTTAAAATTTAAAAATAGGTGAAATAGATTTTTTTTTTTTTTTTTTTTTTTTTGTAGAAAGGTTAGGCTTCAAATAGATATTTTGAAACTAGAGTCACACAGTTAAGTATTTGTAATCACACCCTTTCAAATAAATTTAAATATCGGAACCAATGAAGTACGGATCTAGAATTTTTTTAGAAGGACGAACTAATGTAGATATTTAATTAGCTTAAATTAGTCTAGAATTTAAAATTTTACATAATATGTTACTGAAAAAAATAATGAAACTGGGATTGGATTCGCCCTTATAATTAAAACTAACTGTTTTTGCCATAATCATTTCCACCTTAGCCACATTCACCACCATGTTCATTTATATTTAGTATAAACATGGATATAATATATATATATATATATATATATGTTCACTTGTTATAGATGTGGCTTAATATAGTGGTCATGACCCACATTACATGTGCATGTATCAAGATTGATAGACTAGTCTTTGTAGCTTAGAATTAGGGTTCATGAACTTACACAAGTATCAAAAGGAAATGAAATACCCCACTTTGACTTTATTCAATACAACTTTATACATCAATTAATCTCAACTTCCATATGATCATCAAAACCTTTTTAGTTTATGTTGAAAATATAATTTTATGTTGGGATTATAAAACCTTAATTGTAGAATGATTAAGAGTTTGCGACTTCGATCTATATATCTTGTCAATAGTTAGTTTTAAATTGGATGTTCCATCAATTAATAATGTAGAGAATAAAACCAGTTAGGACTTAGGATGATAGTGATTTTTTCGCATATAATTATGATGACGTTTTATTCCTAATTTGTGACACTTTATGTATATCGAAAAATAATTTTGCAATCTTAGGTCTGCATGGAGTCAACACAAATCTAGACTTTAGATTGGAAGTGGAGCAAAGTTGTGTTATTTAAGAAAGGAATCTAATTGGACCACATAGGGAGTAGTCTAGTTGGTCATGGTCTCATAGCTTCGTGGGCCTATAAGGTGTGAATGATATGATGTAACATAAAAGCTGGTGGTATCAGGCCAAACACACACACACACGTATACGTGCATTTTAAGTAAGGACCGGCTTATTTTACAGATTGGATAGTTTGAGGATCCAAATTAATAAATTTATTGATGAAATTTGATGGAGATGATTTTCATGATTAGTAAATTATCTCTATCCAATTTCGTCAAAAATTAAATCGAGAAGTCGGTTAACTACAAAATTAAAATATATATGTCCGAAGAAATTTCATCCAAAAATGCATCTATTTGAGCTCTCAAATTACTCAAGCTGTACCAATTGGTCCTTTAGACCTTACACGAAATTCATCCCATATATAAATATATGTGTATGTATGGCTATATAATGTTTAATTTCCTTATATATTAGCAATTTAATTTTTATATTGACTGTAGACAGATAAATTTAGTGTTCGATTTTGGGAACCGAGAGAAGAAGTCAAGGTTTAAACCATTATATGAAAAAAGAGAGAATGCCAACTCCTATACAATTTATGTCTTCCCTGGGTATATATATTGAAGGAGCCCAAAATAATGACTTGGTTTGGACCTAAAAGCAATGGCCAAGACCCATCAAAGAAGAATGGAAAAATGGTGAAGCCCAAGGCGGAATGGCCTTGGCATTATGGCTGTGTATAATTTAATTAAGTGGATGGCTGAAAGCATCGAGGTGGTTGTTTTCAACAACGAGGATGAGACACCTGTACTGGTAGAGATGGGTGTCATAGCCAATAACAAAGAGACAATTGTAAAGTGTAAAGTTAGTTAGTTATGGATAAAGGTTAATCCACATGTAAAATAATGGATTAGAGTCCAAAATTTGTCCTTTATAATTATTTTACTATTTATCCTAATAGAATATTGTAACCCTAATCATATACATATAAATAGAAAGGGAAAATTCATTAGAAAGCATCCGGTCCATAATTTGAGATAGTATGTAATAGAGAACGAAAGAATCGGTAGCTTGTATCTTTGCTTATTTTACCATTATCAAATTAATACAAGAACCATACACATAAAAGAAGGATCTACTATAAGTAGGATTATAGTAGGATCTGAAAATCCTTGAGAGAACCTACCTACAAACAAAAAAATCTGCTATCAATTGTATTCTTTTATTCATCCTTACATTGATTTTGCTAGGAAAATCATATTATAGACTAGTCTAAATTTTTGGTCACCTACATATATGTAGCAATTAATTATTAAAAAGTATTAAATAAAAATGTGAAAATTGAAAGAATTAACATTTAATCAACTATAATTCTAAAATACTCACCAACGACCTTGTATCATATTTGTGAATTCATTGTTCTGAAAAATTAGACAAGTTATCGACCTGATTTATTGATAATTGTGATATTTTTCCACACTTCCACACCTAACTGCTTTTCATTTTTTTTTTCCGTTTCATTTTACTATATTTGAAAAAAAAATTAAGTTCTTCATATTGCATTGGTGCATTTTTATGTAGCATGAAAAGTATGCCATAAATAATAGTATAATCCTTTAGCTATTATTGTATATTAACTAAGAAGTGAGATGAGCATTTTTTTTAAATATTTGAAATTAAGAAATTACACTTCCTTAATTAGAAAAATAAACAGCAATTTCAGTAGTGAACATTTGATCTTTTCTATTAACAATATGCAACTTAACCACTTGATCAAACATGATAATATAGCCCTAAAACATTTTAAAAATAATTCAAATGTTAAAAATTATTCAATATGATATTGCATCAACATCAAGCGTGCCGCATATTCTAATAATTATAAATAGCGCCGTGGATACAAGAAAATTACCTGAAATGTGAATATCACGGACGGTCCTTAAAAGAACTTCCCAAGTACAAATAGTGCTGTGGGGGGAGGTTTCGTATTTACCAATTATTAGAAAAACTATTAAATTTAAGTTTAAGAGATGAAATAATTTTACATTTAGTCTACCATATTATCAATTATAATATAAAGTGCTGTGCATTGTTTGGCAAGACTCGGATACGACTAGATTGTCGAGACCTTAATTAAAACAAATTAATAAATAAGGAATAAGAAAACAAGCAATTGCACGATACTAAG
The DNA here is from genome assembly GCA_021464415.1 of Lonicera japonica. Classification (NCBI taxonomy): domain Eukaryota; kingdom Viridiplantae; phylum Streptophyta; class Magnoliopsida; order Dipsacales; family Caprifoliaceae; genus Lonicera; species Lonicera japonica. Next base: position 94,135 of record JAKCWG010000518.1, read on the forward strand.
AATATTTTTATTAATGATCTTATTGGACTTAATTAATTAAATGGCGTCGGGCCAGGTCGGTTGGGACCCGGCCCAACTGGGCTTGTGCTTCTATTTAATTTAGTGGGCTAGGGAACTGGAACTTCTTCCTTATGCAGCCCGACCCAATGGGTTATTCGAGTCCTGGTCGACCCGACTGGGTCATTAGCCATAAGAGCGTGAGTTTTCTTTACTCACAAAAAAAAAAAAATTTAAAAAAAATAAAAAAAATTCAGAGCCATTTTACACTTTCTCAACTTTTGGAGTTTTTTTTTGGATACCAATAGTGAAAAATAACATTACTTTGGTTTCCAGAAATTTTGGGAATCTTTTTAGGTATATAAGGTACCAGATTTGAATCTTGACAAGAAAACATATTACTTTACTAGTTAGCTTAATCACCGAAGTAATTTTAATTGTTATTAAACTTTTACCTTCAAATCATATATTCAAGTAATTCACGCATTGCATGTATAATTAATCTGGTACTATATATATATATGTGTAAAAGTATCCCAAAATTTTAGGGGGCGAACGTAGGTCCGCTTGGCCCCACGCAGGTTTGCTCTCGCATGAGTTTTTTGTTGAAATTCCCCAATGAAGCTAGAAATACATATGGTATTTTTCTGCAGATGTTTTATTTCTAGCATTGACGATCTATAATACGTAATACATAGACTCCATGCTTATTAATAAGAAAAGGTTATCATAGCATAATAAGACTAATCCTATGTAAAATGCATTCCAAAACATCTATTGTCCTATTTTTCCTTAACAAAGAAAAACATGGTTGATGAAATCTACGTAAATCCTACATCTATCCATGTTGGATTCTATTAACATTGCTTTCTTTCGTTGATCCTCCTATACATATGTTTATTTCTCCTTGTATATTACATACAAGTTTTTGAGTTTAATTTGACTAAAACTTATTTGTTGTGTTTATTTATACTTATCTTTAGCTAGGTACTCGTCCTTCTAGACGAAATTCCGCCTCTTAATACCTTTTGGATTGTAAAATATATCCCTAATGCGTTTGGTACATCTATTTAATATGACCCCTCATGCTTGCCATCCCAAATAAAGGACGGTTTTTTGCCCTCAAAGTGAATTTTCTTGTAGTGTGGCCATCTTCAGTGGAACTCTAGTTCATTTAAAAAATCGATCATCTTTAGAACATGATCCCTAACACGGGCTCTTTCAGCCATAATTGTGTTCATGAGATCCTTCATCTAAACTTGTCACACTTCATGATCCTAATCACTAAACCTATATTTGACGATTAACATTATGTCTTAGGTTGTAGCAAAAGACTCATGCTAATTTTGCAGCACATTTGACATATAAGCTAAAATGTAACAACACACCATCTCATCAGCCCTTTTTCACCATCGGTAAGCCTGCTTTTATTTATCGAACACCCCCTCAATAGGTTCTGGACAAACCTCAGTGAGCACAAACTTATACTCTATAGTAGTAAACACAATGTCTAAGTTCCTTTTTCAATCAATATAGTTAAATCCTATCAATTTCTTTTGCTTGAGAATAATCGAAAGTGGATTGAAAGAGTTTACCATTTTAAATAATGAGAATCACATAAAAATACAAATTATGATAAGCAATAATAACATTGAATACATATTTTAAAAAGTATTCGCCAGCAGCCTAAGACTTCGAATAATTTACCTTATTAGTGAGGACGTCTATAATTCATAATTTGAGTAACTACCCTAACAGCCCCTAAACTATTAGTATTATCCCATTTTGACCCTTAAACAAAATTTTGCTTCATTTAAATACTTAAAATTATTGACCGAGTTTCAAATTGGCCCTTCCGTCCAATTTGGGCGTTAGCTTGGACGAAATCAAGAGTAAAGTTGTTATTTCAATTATATATTTTTTTAAATTTTTTTTAATTATATTTAAAAAATATTATGAAGGACAAATAAAAAAAAAGAAAAAGAAAGGAAAAGGAAGAAAGAAATAGAAAGGAAAGAGATAGGCTCACCTCCACCACCTCCTCCCCACCTCCCTTCCACCACCACCACATACCCAAACCCTCACCTTTAGAAACCTCTCCTCATTCTCATCCTCAAAACAAACATTTTATTAAGTTCAAACAAACATTTTAATATATATAATTTTTTGATTGGGGGTAAAAATCAAGAATGGTGGGTGGAGGAGGCCGGAATGCTCTCTGTTGCTGGATATGATAAAGATAGTGGTGGGTGGAAGAGACTGGATGCTAGACATAAACTTGCTCAAAATTACACACTTGTTTACCTAGCCTTATTAGAAAGAAATATTTCTTAGGAACAAATTAAGAAACGTAAAATATATTCTTTTAAGAACAAGTTTCTTAATAGGACACTTATTTTCACGTACGGAACCCTAAAACGAGGATTCTCCAATCACATCCTCATCCAAGAGAAGATGGCCGCCGGTGACGTAATTTACATCGGCGATTACCAAACCCTACAAGTTCCCCCTCGTTTGTGGTCCCTATAGAGCCCCCTTCCTTCTCAACATCATTGGCACTAGAGATCGTGTCCTCAACAAGCTCTATTTCGTCTCCGATCGGTCCCTCTCTCGTATGGACAAGCTTGAGGGGACTAGCCGCAACCATTACGAGAGGCTTCTGTGAGAATCTGCAAATGCGACCCCCGGGTCTTGCTCTCGTCTTTGGGCGTCTGAAACGTCGAAAATGATTCCGTCGATCCATTTGCTTTTATGTGTTGATATTTTCATATCGGGTGTCCATCTATCCTATTTCTAGATGCAAGAGGGTTCGTTCAGAGTCGCCAGTACGTTTTACGAGAAAACGGACAAAAATAGTTGTGTAAGATAAAAGGCTACAGATAAGCCTTTCTTTACACGTTTGTCTACGAAACCAGGATTCTATAGCGTTCGGGAACTATATTACGATTTGGGAAGGTGTTAAGCACCCATTCCGCCCTTTCGGTCTCTAGTGGTTTTATATGTTTATTTTATGTTGAAAAACTTGGATGCTTTTACTGACAGTCTACTATTTTTCAAGTGAAGAAAACCCTAATTTCTGGAGAAAGCGGAAAAAGGGGTAAAAACCTTTGTGTTTCGAGATCCAGTGTTTTAAAGATGCAAATACAAGTGACAAGAGGTTGTTTTATTTCAGGAAAAGTTCCCGTATTATTCCTCAGATAATGAAGGTTTTTGATTTCTTTTGAAAAAGTTCGGATCTTGTATCGGGACTTAATTTAATATGGAATTAGAACTCTTAAGGGGAGTTCTACCAGGTATATCACAGTTTATTGAAAAAGATAGGATATACTTGGTTTTTAATTCCTAAGTAAGTTTTACCGGTCCGGGTTTTGAAAACAGAATTTTATCCGAATGATAATGTACTTACTCTTCTAGTTTTGCAAATAATTTTATCAGGGTCTTTTGTTTTGAAAATAGTAGACTATTTGTAACTTGGCAATAAGTTTATTCAAATAAAACGTGGACAAAATAACAGAAGTAAAACAAGTACACAGATATCTAATGTTAAAAACTAGAAGAGACTTTCTTTACCTTCCCGACGAGAATAATAATAATAAAGAAAATATAATACGGCAGAGAGATCTCCGGCGATAATAATCTTTTCCTTCTTCAGATATTTTTGAGAATTCGATTCCAGAGACGGGACACGTCGATTGTTGAGAATAGATTCGATAATTCTTCAGAAATAAGACGATAATCGAGAATGCTTGACGAAAGACTAGAAAATTAGATATAAGCCAATAATTCTTTAATCCCAAGTTGTTGTCCTTGAACCCTTGGGGGTGTTGGCCTATTTATAGTGCTCGGGGGAAGAATGTCGCGCGACATTTCCCCAGAAAGGGCATGTGTTGCGTGACAATGTGTACCATGTCGCGCGACAAACGGCTGAAGTGATGTTTCTGACAGACTGATGTGTCAGAGGGTGGATGGTCTGGTGGCAGAGGTATTTGTCGCGCGACACAAGGGAGATTGTCGCGCGACATACTGATTTGTCGTGCGACAATTCCCCTTAAAAATAGGTTTGTTTGGCCAACAAACCCTTTCGGATCAGTTTCGGGTGCTCGGGTAGGTCCCGGATTCCAGAAACTGTACTTCTCGAAGGTCATTAGGGTTCTTGTGGGGGTCACAGATCGGGGTGTCTACAGACGCTTGCAAGGAATTGAGGCGACTGGAAGAGACCGTGGTTCATGGCTCCCGCAAGAACTCTAAGGAAGTGTTTGTTAGGCAAACGTGTTCGTGAATGCCTCCGGAGAGGGCTTGTGTTACCTCATTACCTCTTTCGAGGACTTTCATTTGCTCCACTTTCCTCAGATGGGAGGACTACCATTGTTCCACTCGCCTTATATGGGAGGACTACAATTGCTACACTTTGCTTCTCTGGAAGCGCTTTGTTCTTCTCGCCTCAGGTGGGAGGACTACCATTGCTACACTGTGCCTCTCTGGAAGGGCTTTTGATCTTTTCGCCTTAGGTGGGAGGACTACCATTGCTACACTGTGCCTCTCTGGGAGGGCTTTTGATCTTCTTGCCTCAGGTGGGAGGACTACCATTGCTACACTTTGCCTCTCAGGGAGGGCTTTTGATTTGTAAAAGAAAGAAAATTGCCTCTGGGAAGGCTTTTTTGTGAGTATTTTTTGCCTCTGACGAGGGCTTGTGCTCGTGATTTGCCTCGAGGAGGGCTTGTGTTGTAATCAGGTGAATTTGGTTGTCTTTCTTAGACTGCTAGAGTGAGAGAGAAATTTTGTGAGAAAAAAGAGCTTCTTGGGAGTTTAAACTTTATCCGGATGTTCTTTTTCCCATATCTTTCTGAAGTTTTACTCTCATGTTTTCCTCGAGTGAAAATATTTCTTTCATAAAGCAGTTTTCGGATTTCTTTTGCTCTTCGCAGAGTGATGATTCGAGGTTTTCCAAACCATCTCTTCTGTATCGTGCTGAAAAGAAAATTTGTATGAAAGGTCAATCTCTGATCTCTTTTTAGTTCTCACTTTTTGGTGGGCCCACATCGTTTTTTGTTTTTTCGATGCCTTTTTTTCTCCCTCTTTTGGGAAAGACTTTTCCCGGCCTTCTCTGTTTTTGACCAGGAGTCTTTTTATCCCTTTGTCATGATCAGGAGCCTTACTCACCCAAAATGAAGCCCTGAGCCAGTTTTGGCCTAGCTGTCACGTTTGGTGTGGCTCTCCCTGTCACTTTGCATTTCTGTTTCTCTTGCTCGCTTTGGGCGCTCATGCGGGTTCTTTCTCTTTTCTACTTTTTCAATTTTTTCTATTCCCGTCTTATTTTGATTTTGTCCTTTTTTCATAGATGGTTTTGGAGATCAGAGATTACTTTTAGTCGTTGTATTTCGTTCTTGCATTTTCGGAGAGATGATTTGGAAGTCTTTTCCTCGAATCTTTATCATGAGTGTGCGGTATTCAGAAAGATTTTTGAAAAAATGCTTTTCTAAAGTATTCCTGCAAGAGCCAAAAATGAGACAAAGGTAAAAAAATCAGGGGAGAGGACCAAATGTCGCGCGACATCTCGGAGGTGAGGTGTTTGTCGCACGACAAACTGATCCAATATATAAGCCCCTTACTGAGCTCATTTCACCTCATTCTCTCATTTCTCTTTCTTTCTCTAGCTCTCTTTCTCTCTTCTCTCAAGCGCGGAAGCCCTGCTGCTTTTTCTACTTTTCCGACTTTCTCACTACTTTACTCATACACAGATGGACCCTGCACAGTCAGATAGACTGGAGGGTGACCAGGAGGAGGTCACTTTTACCGATGCCCAAGGCGTTCTCCGGTGCAGCCCTCACCATGATGACTGGGCGAACCTCGACTGGTATGGCGAGGATGG
>JAKCWG010000215.1:0-66265 GCA_021464415.1 Lonicera japonica
TCATATCAAAATGCTGGACATATTTTTCTCTCCTTTTTTAGATTTGATTTTTTAATAAAAAAATTACTGGCATAAAGCATTCTAAACAACAAAGAAAATTAAGAATTAATAAGAACGCCACACACACACACACACATATATATATTAAACCTGTCAAAATAGATACAAAATTCTATATGTAATACATCCCCCAATATCCAAACAAAAAATAAGTCTACTAAGGATATTAGGAAATGAGTAGTCCAGTGTCTAAACCATTCCCAAAGCTAATAATGGTCAAAATAAAAAATAAGTCTATTAAGCATTTACGCCTTCCTTGGGTTCACGCACGCGATGATCAGTATCAGTAATGTGTGGTATCATTGAGGGAGGTACAAACCCATGGAGTTGTTGTGCTTGTTGCTGCATAGTTTGCTCCCACGATTGCATGAAAAATTCAAGACGTTGTTGGGCTTTCTCGCGAGCTACGTCTGCTGCATTCAGTCTTTTGTCTGTTGCCTGGCGCGCTGCTCTCTCTGCTGCCAACTGCTCCTCCAATTGTCGAGCTCTCATTGATGATCCTTTAAGGTCACGAACTCGACTAACTTCCAATCCATGAAACTCCTTACCAGTTTTAAGAAACAGCACATCTGTTATGATATTAACTCCAACGTCTTTGTCTAGTACCATTATTTCATTTAATGGTGTATCCTCAGGATAATCCTTTGCCAATTCCTTCATATACACATCCTTCTTCGCCACCATCTCATCCTAAGAAAAATTATGTTACTTATTAGTATAGTAAAATTTAATATCACATCAATTATATAATTAAAAGAGTATATTTTTCTTAACTTCAAAATGTAAACTTACAAATTTAACCTTAGCAATATCGTTGGTAATATTCTTGTTCTTTCCACCATAAGCTATCTCAAATGTATCAATCTCCGGAAATTGGGATCCCGCCTGCAAGTATTTTGTTTGAAATTGATAATCATTTCAATGTCAAGAAAAATTACACCAAAAATAAGAAACGTGTATTATTTATGGCTGAGCCTAACCAAATATGGCTCACCCGCATGCTAATCTAAATTAGGCAGAACCAGAATTTTTCATTCACCTCCTAACTACGCTAGTTTTTTGTCAAAGCGCTCTTGTTATATGGACTAGAATATATATATATATATATATGTAACAATCGGACTAATTAAGCAAGTGTTAACGGATGCTGCATTTAATTAACAGCGGATAAATAAAAGTATACAATCAATGATTTAATCAAAGGTAAAGAAATCCAACGAAAATTCGGCATGAAATATTCGTAACGCAAGAAAAACCATCTTGTCGGACTTGAATTTGTGTTTGGATTTTAGCCTATCAAAAGGTTATGCTTGAATTGTTATATTAGACTATTTCATATTTGGATTGAAATCCAGTTGAGAAGTATTCTATGTAATTGCTATGTTTGTCAACAGGATGGTTTTTCTCGCGTTACAAATACTTCATGCAGAATTTTCGTTGGATTTCTCTACCTTTGATTAAATCATCGATTGTATACTTTTATTAATTCGCTGTTAATTAAATGCAGCATCTGTTAACACTTGTTCAATTAGTGTGCACAATATGCCAATATGCCAAAGCAGTGCCTAATAGCATAGGGATATATATATATTGTAACAACCCGCCTAATTAAGAAAGTGTTAACGGATGCTGATGCCATCTCTCTCCATTTCGACGAGCTCTCTCTCTCTCTGAAGACATTTCGACGGCTCCCATTTCAACTGAATCATCAAACCTTACTGTCTCTTCTCCATTTCCGACGGCCTCTCCATTTTGAGCAACGTACTGAACAACAACACTATTTCTCTACAATTTCTGACTCCATCAAGCTTTGAAATTGTAAGTGGGTATCTCCTCTCTTCTCTCTGTGGTTGCCTGCTGCTGTGGTGTAGTTCAATTTCGAAATTAGGGCTTGCCTGCTGCTGTGGTTGTTATGAGGTTTATTTCATATTTCGAAATTAGGTTGCTATTTGTGTGATATTAGAGTACCGATTGCCCTCTTTAAAATTTCTCATCTTTAAAATTTCTTAGTTGGTTCAGTTCAGTTCATTTCATATTTCGAAATTTCTTTTGTGGGGCTGTGCATATGAGTGTTTTGGTTTATACCTTGTATATGAGGAATTCCACTGAAGTGATATTGTTCATGGTTTTAAGGACCAGGTATCTTATAAATATTACAAGTTAAAACAGAACTCTCTCCCCCGCCCTTGTATATGAGGAATTCCTCTGCTTGAAAGCTTTTATTTATCTGTTAGCAAGTAGGCACCATGTACAACTTACCACCATAATGGAATTCTTTGCTCATTATTAAAATTACCAGTGACTACAATATAATCAGTATGATCTTCTTGAAATAGTATATATTTGGTCTGGCTCATAGTTTGTACTAGTAGTGATTATTCTATGAAAACATGTCTTAATTTTGCTTATTCAGCAATTTATAAAGTTAAAATGACTCATTTCAACATATTTGATGAAAGTTATGAAGTTTATTGCATTAACTAAAAGTTTTGTTATATTCTTTAAGTTTGCTGTTGTCGTGCATTTATCATGAATTTGATTTATTTGGGATATGGACTATGGATGTTGTTTGGATTGATTTTTCCTTTTTCGGGTGTCCATTGAGTAATCTTTTGTTCCTATATTTTTTGGCGGAATACCGATAATGAGACTAGGGACAGAATAGAACCGGACCAAACCAAAACTAAAATGTACAATACAAACTGCTGTACCAAATTGAAGCAAACTAGACCTTCCTACTCCCTGAATTCCAGCAGACTGACTGCCTCAAAATCACCTAAACTAAAATGTACAATACAAACTGCTATCCAGTGGCACCATTGCAAACTGCTATCCAGTGGCATCATTCAGTCAGCCAAATTACAATGTATAAATTGCAAACTTCACATAAAGAAAGAGATTTTTTGCCACTCATTTCTTTGTAAAAATGAATTTTACCACTCTCCCCTGTAGGTTGCTCATTTCTTTATAAAAATGAATTTTTCCACTCTCCCTTGTAGGTTGCTCATTTCAATTACAAAATGAATTTTGCCACTTTCCCCTGTAGGTTGCTCATTTCTTTATAAACTTGAATTTTGCAGATTGAAATGGCATATAGTTCATCAACTGTGGAAGGCATCTCAAGTAATGAAGTGGATGTTAGATTTGTTTTGAAACAATGCGAGTGTGGAGAAGTAGCAGATGTAAAGATCACAAAATCAAACACGAACAATAACCGTGGTAGAATGTACTACTCGTGTAAAAGGCAAAGATGCGGTACTTTCTTGGGTTGGTGCAAAATTTCCTCAATTCAAGTAGTATCAAGTACCGTTGGCACACTAGAAGAATGTAGTACGTTGCGTGCCTCAAGTGTTGGTGAACTTAACACAAACCATGATCTAAAAGTCCGATGGAAGTTCTTAATAGTTCTATCTCTCATGTTGACTATTTATTTTGGTGTAAAAGTTATGAAAATGTAATGTACTTTGTTGTTGTTATAATGAATTTTGTAATGGATTTGGAATCAGTTTGTGTTATTAGAATGACTTTTGAATTTCAATGGGGAATGTAGTTGTTATAATAACTTATTTTGTGGGATTATAATTATCTCATTGAAAGATCCACACAATTTCATTCAATAACTCAAATGGGTGACACTAAAGCTTAAACTTCATTCAAAGGTACAAATAATTCCAATTAAAGTATTACAAGGTACATATAATCCATTCAAACATAAGGCTTAAACTAAAAAACTACAAGTCTATATCATCTCCATCTTCTGTAGACGACCCATTTTCTTCTTCCAAATTTGCATCCTCGCACGTTCTCGGCCTATAAAAATAGAAAAAACAAATAATCAATATGAATTTTACAATTTAAAAAAGAAGAGAATATCAATTGAAAGTCATATTTTACTTACAAATTCATAAGTGCCGGACAATTTCGTTTGTCATGTGATTGCCCTACTTTACCACAACCATGGCAACGTTTAATTTTGCGATTTTTGGCCCGTACTAGTGCCTTCTCTTTTCCTCATTTCAGCCTTTTCCCACATCCCTTTGCTCGCACTAGTTCTGGTTCGTTATAACTATTTTCAAAATTAGAAGAAGCAGGCACATTGGAAGGATTTGGTATGGGATTACTACCAATTTGAGTACTACCTATTGGATTGCTAACAAGTGGAGCACTACATACACGGCTACTAAGAAATAGGTCAATCTCCTCATTAATGCGATGCAATCCATCAGTAAATATCTTTCTTGTTTCCTCACATACTAGGGCCTTGTCAACTAAATCCAAAGACGATTGGATAAATTGACTTCGCATCAACCCATAAGATTTGTCTTCCACTATATCTACGCCGTTATCATCCACTACTGTCACCGACTTTGCAGACTTGGTCCAACGCTTCAAAATGTATTTGTCTGGCAAGTGCTCAATATCATCAAACCTCATCAAATATGCTAGGATGTGCCTACATGGGATTCCAGCGCTTTCAAACTTTTTGCAACCACACGAAACAAAATCCAAGTCTTTGTCATAAACAAGTTCACGGACTTTACTTGATTGCATTTTCTTTCTTTGAATCTGATAAACACGACGATTTTCATTTTCCCTTAAAAACTGGATCCTATAGTTAAGACATTCACACATTTCATTCTCGAATATGTAATACATTTTACTTGTGTAAATATCAGCCATTTGCACCAACAAGTCTTGATTTATTCTAATTTTCGGCTTTTCAATTATATCCTTGTGATCGGCCATCAACTCTTCATGCCGTTGGTGTAAAATTCTTCTTCCAAATTGTATCATAAAATCCACAAGAGAATTACCTTTTGAAACAAATTTCTTGAAAAATGCATGCCCACTTTCCGCTCGTTGACTACTTGACATATCAGCTGAAAAAATATGATTAACATATGCCGGAATCCATCTTGAACGAATTTTATATATGTTTTCCAACCATTTGTTTCCCCCTAACCCAGTTTTCGTAATGAGACTTTCCCATTGCAAGTCAAATTCTTCAGGAGTTTCTGATTTCCAAATACAATCCGAGAACTCCATCTTGTAAATACTATACTTGACTGCATCAACTTTTTCTGGAAACTTCATTAAAATATGCCAACTACAGTACCTGTAAAATTAATTCAAAAAAATTGAAGTCTTATTAAGATATGCTATATATACGTAATTAAAAAACATTACTAATATATTCAAACTTAAATACCTAGGATATGTATTTGGAAGAATAATAGGGAATGCAGCAGTCATTGCTGGGTCTTGATCGGTAATAATCATCTTCGGGGCATCACCGGGCATACTTTCTAAAAATTGACTAAATAGCCATACAAAATCATCAATGCTCTCGTGATTCAAAAATCCACAACCAAAAACAATTGTTTGACCATGATTGTTAACCCCCATTATTGGTGCAAAAATTAACCCATACCGATTAGCGTTATAAGTAGTATCAAATATAACAACATCACCAAAAAACTTGTAAGCCCGCCGAGAAGTTGCATCGGACCAAAAACAACAAGTAATCTTTTGTTCCTCATCGGCGTCAATTTTAAAAGTAAATGACGAATTCTTTGCTTGTTCCAATTTCAAATACTCATAAAACATCTCTTTCATGATTAACAGGGAAATAAACTAACTGTGAGGGACAAGGAAAATAACTGTCAGTTGCAAATTTTCTAAAGTCCAGTACATAAAAAATTCGAACATGTATCTTCTGATTGATTTTTCCAAATCTTTTTCACAACAACCTAGTATAAAGAGAATTGCAAATATTACAACATTTTCCTTTTTTTTCACTCTACAAATCCATTTAAGGCAGTTCCTCAAGCAGGGATACCAACTAAGAAATTTTAAAGATGAGAAATTTTAAAGAGGGCAATCGGTACTCTAATATCACACAAACAGCAACCTAATTTCGAAATATGAAATAAACCTCACAACAACCACAGCAGCAGGCAAGCCCTAATTTCAAAATTGAACTACACCACAGCAGCAGGCAACCACAGAGAAAAGAGAGGAGATACCCACTTACAATTTCAAAGCTTTATGGAGTCGGAAATTGTAGAGAAAGAGTGTTGTTGTTCAGTACGTTGCTCGAAATGGAGAGGCCGTCGGAAATGGAGAAGAGACAGTGAGGTTTGATGATTCAGTTGAAATGGGAGCCGTCGAAATGTCTTCAGAGAGAGAGAGAGCTCTTCGAAATGGAGAGAGACGTCCTCAGCCCGTCGGATTCAGTTGAAATGGGGGCCCGTCGGAAGCTCTGAAAATGGAGGAGGGGGCTACGTCTGAGAGAGAGAGAGAGGAGAGGAGAGCTATGTTTATTTGTGTGTATTTGTGTTTGACGGAAGAAGATGAGGAATGAGCGAAACGTTAACATTTCGTGGGTTAAGTTTTTTGAATACCGCGCCACACCACTAGTGCGTACGCACTAGTGCGTGTTAGATATGCTCTCTCTCTCTCTATATATATATGTAACAATCGGACTAATTAAGCAAGTGTTAACGGATGCTGCATTTATTTAACAGCGGATAAATAAAAGTATACAATCGATGATTTAATCAAAGGTAAAGAAATCCAACGAAAATTCGGCATGAAATATTCGTAACGCGAGAAAAACCATCTTGTCGGACTTGAATTTGTGTTTGGATTTTAGCCTATCAGAAGGTTATGCTTGAATTGTTATATTAGACAATTTCATATTTGGATTGAAATCCAGTTGAGAAGTATTCTATGTAATTGCTATGTTTGTCAACAGGATGGTTTTTCTCGCGTTACAAATACTTCATGTAGAATTTTCGTTGGATTTCTCTACCTTTGATTAAATCATCGATTGTATACTTTTATTAATTCGCTGTTAATTAAATGCAGCATCCGTTAACACTTGCTCAATTAGGCGGGTTGTTACAATATATATATATATCCCTATGCTATTAGGCACTGCTTTGGCATATTGTGCACACTAATTAGTTAAACCATTTGAAAAGTACCTGTAACCCAATTATTCTTTACCACATATAAAGCCAAAAATTATATTATAAAAGCCATTCACTTACAAAACTACAGGAGACCCACCAAAACTGGCAGATCAATCTATACACATATGAAAAGAAATGAGATCTCATAAACACCAATGCAAAACTATTAATACAAAATTCATAGGCACAAATTCAACCACCATTCATTAGACAAAAGCTTTAGAATAGCTCCAATAAAATAGCCTACCTAAAAGTAAAATGAGTAAATAAGAAATGGCAGAAACATTGACCCTAACTAAGTCTTAATGTATACCATTCATTATATCATTTAGAGGCAAACTGGTGACCTTTATTATGAGAATTATATATATCCCTGCTATTAGCTATAACTACTAAAATCAAAAAGTCTAAAAGTAATGACTTTAATTAGGATTAATCAACTTTAATCAATAATATCAAAACTCATATATTCTTTCAACGTATGGTTACTTTAGGTAACTAATAAAGGAAAGAGAATTCATTAACAGCAGCTCAAGTAAGTCATCCCTACAGTTATACATAATTCATTGTTAGCAGGAGCAAACCCATATCAATAGCAGCACAAGTAGCACTGTGAGAATCCGCAAATGCGACCCCCGGGTCTTGTCCCCGTTCGTTGGGCGTCTGAAGCGTCGGAAGGGATTCCGTCGCTCCATTTGCTTGGAGTTGTTTGATAATTCATATCGAGTGTCCCTACGTCTATTCTAGATGCAAAGGGGTTCGTTCAGAGTCGCCAGTACGTTTTACGAGAAAACGGACAAAAAGGGTTGTGTAAGGGGAAAGGTTACAGATAAACCTTTCTTTACACATTTGTCTGCGAAACCAGGATTCTATAGGGTTCGGGAACTATATTACGGTTTGGGAAGGTGTTAAGCACCCATTCCGCCCTTTCGGTCTCTAGTGGTCTTATATGTTTATTCTATGTTGAAAAACTTGGATGCTTTTACTGACAGTCTACTACTTTTCTAATAAAAACCCTAATTTCTAGGGGAAAACGGGAAAGGGATAGAAACCTTTGTGTTCCGAGATCCGATGTTTTATTTATTGAAAGATGTAAACATGAATGACAAAACCTTTTATTTTGAAAGAGTATCTGTATTATTTCCTCAGATAATGACGGTTTTCTCGGGTTGTGATTACTTTTGTAAAAGTTCGGATCTTGTATTGGGACTAATTTAATATGGAACTAGAACTCTTTGAGGAGAGTTATCAGACACATCGCAGTCTATAGAGAAGACAGGGTGTGTTGATTTAGTTCCTAGATAAGTCTTATCAGTCCGAGTTTTAAAAACAGAATTTTATCCGGACGATAACGTACTTATTCTTCTGGTTTTGCAAATGATTTTATCAGGGTCTTTTGTTTTGAAGATGGTGGACTATTTATAACTTGGCAATAAGTTTATTCAAATAAAACGTGGACAAAACAACAGAAATAAAATAAGTACACAGATAGACCTATTTTTCGAGCGCGTTAGGAATCTAGCACAACCATGTTGACATGTCCCTACAGGGGGGAATTGTCGCGCAACATGTCCCTAGAAAAGGGGATTGTCGCGCGACATACTTGAATGTCGTGCGACATTTCACTTTAAAAACATGTTTGTTTGGCCAACAAACCCTTTCGAGGTAGTTTTGGTGTGTTCGGGTGAGCTCCGGACTCAAAAACAGTACTTTCGAAGGTCGTTAGGGTTCTTGCGGGGGTCACGGATCGAGGTGTCTACAAGCACCAACTCATAGCCTTAATAGGCCTCTTTCCAATGATTTCATTTAAAACGAATAAATAATAACAACGAAACAAGTGTTTGAATGTAGAGTTGAGAAATTATTGACTAATTTTACGAGGAGTTATAAAATAAGATACTAATTTAGAGATGTCCTATTAACTTCTCTTATTCTTGGTTGGTTTAACCCATTAATAATTGCTTGGAATTCCCAAACCTGATTCCAAGACAACTTGAATTTCAATCTCTTTTTTTTCTCTTTTTTCACAATTGTTTCATGTTAATAGGGAATAATCTCTTTGTTACTGAGATTATCATTTTTTAAGCAATTGGGTAACTGGTATATTTGTCCTAATGGTAATTTTGCAAATCAAACATGATATATTTAATAATATAGAACTTTGCCTACCTATATATAAGAAAGAAATTATACTTTTTGACCGATTTCATGCATTTACTTTTATTATTTATGACCAGCATGTATCACCTCGACCCAGGTCTAAACCTGAATTTAAGTGAAGTAGTCTGTGGTCTACTAAACCAAATCAAAATTGTTTGGGCCAGTTATTTTCACCATTTTAGTTTAGTGAAATGGTGAAATGGTTATATACTAAAAAAAATGTTATATGAATAATTTGTGAGCATTATAACCTGAGATGTTCAAATGAATTAGAATGTTATACCTCAGCACATTCCTCCACTATGTAGGCTAGTGGGCATGAGCCAGCGTGATGGTCATATGGCCTCTTTGCTCGGTTAATCTTGTTAGCAGTCGATTGTTTCTATAAAAGGTAAAAATAAAAAATGAAAACTTTGTTAGTGACATCATCAAAACAATTAAAGAGGGAATGCTATAATGAATCAATTAGTATACCAAAAATCGATCTGATTGAAAATGTTTACACAGGAGCTCCCATTGCCCTGGTCTTGTGTCCATCTCTATAAGAGGATTGGCTAATGCTTCATAGGGGGACTTAAACTCTAAGTAGTAGTCATGTAACTCAAACTTGAACTCCCTATATCGAAAAGCCATGAGTCCATTGATATAGTCAAAGTTTTTAAAAACTTTAGTGTCTATGTCAAAGTTCACTTGAAAGGAATAAGAAAACATACTCATGAAAACTGCCAATAACAAGTGCATGAATAACCAAAACCAAGCAGCATACAAAATCTAAAAAAAATAGTCCAATAAATGGTCTCAAACAGTCCAATAGTAGCCCTTTAACACCCAGAGACTTTAGGTAAAAAACTTCTATAAAACACAATACATTTAGTCCTAAAAACTAATCACAAGATGGCGTATTAATGGTAGCTAAGTGCAGCAACAAAATCACACAAAACCAGTTGGCAAAGGCAGCAAATAAACAGGAAGAATAGTACTAACTGGAAGGTGAGAAATCTCATCACATTAAACAATTCAATAATTTAGCCTATGTAGATTAAATAACTAGAAGGTGCGAAAAAATTATTAATAAAATTTCTACTCACAATGATCTCTGTTATAAGGTATTTTTTTCTATCTTCGGATACTTTTGTCCAATATCCATCCACCATCGGGCAGTGTTGGCGGATAACAGCCCTAATGTCGTGAGCTAACAAGTTGTGCACAACTTTGCTGGTCGCTTTTTTATGCTTTGGGTCAAAAGAAACCTTGATCCTCGTTTCCGTAAGGCGAACAATATGGTTAGTCTTAATCATTCGGCACGCCCCCCTGGTTGGTCGTTTTTCTGGTGCATTCGGGAGTTGCCCACCATTTCCGTTTGATCCTTAATGCACAAAGAAGTTATAATCAATGATATAATTGGTTGGCCATAGAAAAAATGTCATAAATTAATGTTTAGTTCTATTATAATCTTACGCTGATGTTGACGAACTGAACTTTTCTTTCGAGGTGCCTGTGGAGGTGGCTGAGAAAAAGTGTCTTCGTTCTCGGTACTAAGTGGATCCATAGTCCCTGCTACATTCAGAGTAAAAGAAGTGTCAATCACTCCATCCTTAGATTGAGTTCGAGTGGTACACTTGTGCCACTTGTGTCGGTCAACATCTGGGACGATTGTATGGAAAAAGAAGTGCGACTTGACATACAACGCACACTTGCTACTTGGGAACGCTGGGGAAGAGAAGCCTCATTTGTCGATCTAGACCGGGTAGGAGGTGGAAAATTAGATGACAAATTTGTAGATTGAAAAGACCTTTTCTTTTTTTGGGTAATCATTGACATTTGTACAAACAATAAAATATAATTTAACCAAAAAATTAAATACTTAAACAATGTTATATTGAAATAAGTAGAGAAATATTCAGATATTTTAGACATGTAATGCAAGAACAAAAAATGACTTACTAATCTAGATCATTATCATCATCAGTAGTGCTTGAACCATCATCACTATCTGTACAACTTTCCTCAATGGTAGAATCATCATCACTTTCATTATTATTAACTCGAGGAAGATTCCTAAGATCTATAGTTATCGATTCAATCTCAACCTCAACATGAGGAACATTATCTAAGCAGTAAGGTGTCAGAATACGATCATTATTTTGCATTTGCGCCATATTTGGAATTTCAAATGACGTATTCCCTACGATATGAGATTTTGTAGATATAAAGGCTTATTAAATTCAAGTTATTCTACATGGTTAAACTGACCTTGAATCCTGAATTTTTGCTAGAAGGAATACAATGGAACAGTCGACATCCATTGTGCTGAATTTCACTGTAGAACAAGGAATTAAGTGGATAGGAGGGGAATTAGAGTCCATTAATCTTTTTTAGAAAACCAGGAAAACTTACATTATATAGCGCTAAAATAGTGTGTTTACAACATAAATCAACAAAAAATATTATGTTGATTTCTTTTATATAATAAAGATTCAGAAAATAAACTGTACAACCTTAAAATATAGTTTCACCACACCTCAAACGTCCATGTATTGTGCATCATGCACATATCCTAAAGCCTGCCATTAATTGAGTAATTTCAGATTTTCAGTCAAACTATGCAAAAGAACAAAGTCGCAAAAAAAAAAGATTTGCTCTACAAGTAGATGATAAGAGTAGACTTCAAAATTGCGCTAGGACATGTAGTATTACGTGCTCCCGTTTATATAGGCAGTCTAGGCAGCTGCCCTTTAGAATGCCAACTATAACATATAGAATGTATAACCTGTATAAGATATTAATAAGAATACTAAATGAACATAAAAACAACTAATTTTAAAGCTCTTTTTATCATATTTTTATTTTATAGAAAATCAAAAGTTTCTACTATCTTATCACTAAACGTCTAAACATAGCTAAAAGTAGATGGCTAAAATTAGGAATACTAAATTACCCATATCCAGTGTGTGAGCCCACCATGTTTAGGGTCATGCGACCCGGGATCTTTTTACGTACTGGGGTATAGCTAGAGATCTCCGTTGCTATGAGTTGTTTGTAAGTAGTTATGGTGGAGATTTGGTTTAGCATTATTTTTCTTTTCTTTCTTGGTTGTTGTGTGTGGGTGTTGAGGGTTTGGGGGGGGGGGGGTGATAAGATTAAGACGTGAGTAAAGATAGACATTCCATTCTGACCCATTGCTTAGAATAAAGCAATTTTGACTTCTTTGAACACAACTGGCACAAAAAAATTGTGCAATAATCAAAACAGTTAAGGTTAGTGAAGATTACTTTAGCCTCAACATAAACCTGTATGCATGGAAGTAATTAATTAAATCAAAAGATACAAATGTGACAATGATCTTACGAAAATAGGGTAAAGGATATACTTGTGCGAGGTTTCGGTGAACCCTTAAGAATTTTGCAAATTCCAATTAATTAGTAGTAACTTTGCAAATTTAATATTTGGTACCAAATTTGGAACTGTTAATTTTTATTTATTTTTTAAATGTACTGTCTCATGTCCTACTTTTCGATTACTTTACACCTCTAATGAACCAAATATTGTTTTTATATTAGTAGCAACCATAGATCAAAATACTTAGGCGTAACATTGAATTGGTACATAGTTTTATTTAGCAGGCAAATTATATTAATTAGCACTATAAAACTGTCATACATATATGTATGTATAACCTAGCTATATAAATATATCCTATATATATGTATATATCTTATCAGTACACATATATCCTATATATATGTGTACTGATAAGATATATATACATATATATACATATATATGTATATATATCTTATTTAATCAATTCAATGAATACAAGCATGTACGAAATCTTTGGGAAACAAAAAAAAAACAAAAATCCAAACCATATATATATAAAAAGTGACAATAACACATAATAGAAGAACTTATTTACTAGTATTTGGGAAACTAAACAATAATACCTTCAAAATAAATATGATGCTTCTTTAAATTAAGCCTGAAGCTTCTTCTAATGTTTTGCCCGAAACTCCAAAAGCTCCTTTAAATAAGCCATGACCAAGCCATAGCTTTGAATAAGATTATGAAATCAAACATTGAAGGATAGGGCCATGGAGGAATGTAGAAGAATTTCACAGAAGTGCAGAGCTGATTTTAGGCTAGGGATGTTTATTTTATTTTAGGGCTTTTGTGCAAAGTTGTGGCAGTGGAGAAGAGAGATTATGGACGGGGCTTATGGCGATGGGAAGGGGGTGTTAGAAGATCGAGCATAGAGATGTTAGACGGGGCTTATGGCATCGGGAAGGAGGTGTATGTTAGAAGGGTCTTATGTCGATGGGAAGGAATTGTTAAATGGGTAGAGAGGAGTAGAGATTTTGGGTGTTGAAGCTAGAGATAGAGACAAAATGTTTTTTTTCCTAATTAGATTAAAATGTTTACATATTGGAACAGGTTTTCGCGACAAAAAAAAATAAAATTAATTAATTAATTGTTAAATCTTTTTTTAGCTGATAGTAAAAAATACATCGTCGGCTGAAAGAAAAAACCCTGGGAGCTAAAATTTTCGATATAGAAGGAAACACCCCGCCAAAACCTTACCCAACAAAATTATGTTTGTTGGCTAAAAATATTTTTGCCGAAAACTTATTTGTCGGCTAAAACACTAACTAGTCGGCAGATTCTCGCGCCAAAACTAAGGTTTTGGCGCGTGTGTTTGGCTGACAAGTGGTTAAATTTGTCGGGTAAAAATGTCTATGCAGACAAAAATTTAGTATGTTGACTCAAAATTTGTTGGCAAAGATAGATTTTCTTGTAGTGATAGCTATGTATAATAAATTTTATTATAATTTAAATTTGTGTGTATATTTGACACCACTTAATTTTTAGAAAAATTCTACTGATGGAGTCAAATTGTATTTCAAGGTATAACATGTCCCAGTGATACTCAAAATTTATAAACAAATTTTGTATGTAAGTAGAGGTATTCATACTTGCGCTAGACTACGCCATATTTTTTCAGGTAAATATATCAAGTTGCTTAATTTATAAACTTTGTTGTCGATACAGAGAAATTTTTAAGACAAAAATCACCAATATCCAATGGTCAAAATCTAATCTATAAGAACCTTGTAAAATAATTGTCACATTCAAGTTCTCGCAAATCATTATTTTTTGACCCCACTAGATGAATTTTCTGACTATGCCACTGTGCATCAGGAAAACAGTAATTGTCATGCTCCGAGTCGAAACCCAAAGGAACATTGTGGAAGAAAATATGGCATTGACAAGAACAACCAATCTAATTGCTTCCATATAATTGGCCAATTATAGGTGTATATATGCCTAAGTAGATAGAGGATTATAACCATCATTTTCTACACAACTAAAACTAGTGAAAAAGTTTATTGATATATATCACCCATATAGTGGAATATGCTGATAGATGAAAATAATGACCAACTAACCGATTATATATACTTGGAGATTTGTTGTACCCAAAAACAAAAGTACTTGGAGATTTGAGACTTCTAATTTGGAATAATAGTGAAAATTAGTTTCCGATCTTTGCTTTTAAATATTTTTTGAATGCTTTACATGTTATTGCTTGAATACATGTACGATACCTATGAACTGGAATATTACAATTATAAGTATCTTATCTATGACAGACCACAGATATTGAATTTCTAAGTACTCACCAGATGTTGATATCGTACTTGAAAGACCCCTAACATAATAAAAAAATGTAAACTACATTTAAAAAATTTCATTTGACAAACATATACTAGAAGACCAGGAAGAATATATATATATATATATTGGCCACTGGACCCTCTTTGACTTCATTTAGACTTAATATGCCCAAACTACTTTCTTGGAAATAAATAAATAGTTGCCTTTGTTTGAATTACATATATATGTTGAAGTAAACTGATATATATATATATGGAAATCATTTTCACTACCAATCAGAATAATTAGGAAGCTAGCCTTTTTTATTCAGTAATTCAAATTGAAAGCATCATTATATATGATAGTGCATGCACGTGCTATGCAGATTACCTCCCGTGTTAACCATTACCACGCTATGGAGAATCCGAACCATAGATAAGAGAGTACTTTTCGTCGCCTCAAGAAAATGCATTACCAACGCAATGATAGAAATGGGATTACCCATCCCTAATCTGTATAAGCATAGACATAAACAAAATTTATAGCGCCT
Source organism: Lonicera japonica (assembly GCA_021464415.1). Lineage (NCBI taxonomy): Eukaryota > Viridiplantae > Streptophyta > Magnoliopsida > Dipsacales > Caprifoliaceae > Lonicera > Lonicera japonica. Next base: position 15,403 of record JAKCWG010000215.1, read on the forward strand.
TGCCCATTGCCTAGGTTCCCGAGCTCCTTATCGGTGGCTTATAGGAGGCCAAACATTGCTCCCCCGAGGGTTTAGGGATTTTCAACCTATGGGCGCCGAGCCCCACCTATTTTACATCCCGTCAAGCACTATATATTCATATCGAGAATCTGATTCCGAGAGACACAAGCTCTGCAAATCAACAGTAGATATTATAGGCCTTCCATGAATTATTCAGTTAAAACCCAAGCCATAAGTTTATTTAAAGGCTTGCCATAAGATTTTCGAGTCTTTAGTTGACACAATAATAATGCAAACATGTATTCATGCCATTCAACAAGCATTTGAAGCAATTTATGCTACATACACTTCAACAAATCCAAACCCATATCCCATGATGTGTATAAATCAACAATAATTCATTTTAATCATCTTATAATGGTCATACATTCATGGAATACTTCATACGGTTTAATAATACAAGAATATCAAGTGTAGATGGCATCCATTGCCTCAAATTTCACATTTAAATCTTTGTAAATCAAAACGTCATTTTATAGAACATGCTTTAGATAAATAAAATAAATAAAAATGAAATCATGATGATATCTATGAAACAAAACCATGTTTCAAGTTTTAAAACCATATAAACCCCTAACTCGAAGTTATAAGCCGAAAGGAAAAAACAAAGATGATATTCGAAACCCCGTCCAATGAAATCTTGAAATTCTCAAGTCACCTCGATCCCCACATTGCGTAAAACAACTTTCCTTAAGGTCGAATCAAAATCCAGAAACTCAATATCAATGAAAATCTAGAGAGACGTTTTGTAGGAGAAAGGAAGCTCTCAATTCTGATGATTTTTTGGATAAAAGTGAATAAAGAACACTTTAGAATCCTTTTAAAACTTTTAAACTGACATAGCAATGACGCGCCCGAAATACTTCCGTGCTTAGGAACCCAAGTGTAGGTCGTCAAGTTATAATACTTAGTAAGTCCAAGTGTCGAACCACAAGGATAGTCGGAAAGACGATGTGGTGATTACGAGTCCAAGGCTTTGTTTAAGAGAATTTGATTGGTTGATTTTAGTTGTTGATTTTAAAGTCTTGCAATAAAAATTAAAGTGATGTATCAATTGATAAGAAAAGGCTAAGGCATTATAGAATTCATTTGCTTTGCAATGTTATGTAAAATAAATCTCATTCAAAATTCTCAATGCAATTCCTAAGTGTTGAGTACCTTACACTTTTCTAAGCAAAAGGGTGTGAACCAAGAGCAACCCATTCCCATATAAATGCCATATAAAGAAAAGGTGTAAGTAAAACTCAACACAAATGTATCTCTCCTTTTTATCTTGTAACAAATGGTGTGAAGCAAGAGCAACCCATTCCCATATAATGTCCAACCAAGATGCAAACTTGAGATACACCAAAAGAAAAGGCATAAAATTAAACTAGACATTGAGAATTCATTGTTAGTTTCCCCTAGGCAATTGACTTGATTATGAAAATGGCCAACTAAAAAGTTTAGCTCAATAAATCATAACATTTCATTTGTCTAAGATTGGGAGGTCTAGGTGGAGATTCAATCATCCGATTTAGACACATTTGATAAATACAAGTTGAATCCTTAGGGTGATTAGTGTAGTTGATTATGGCATAAACTTAAGAGATCCTCCTTGGCAACACTCTAACTAAGAAAATATTGAGTCTCAAAATCACATAAAGTGTAGAAAGCACTCAACATATCATTAAAGCATTCAAGGATTGGAATCTCAAATTTATGGTATTTCCATGAATATTCAAAGACTAAACATGCTTGGCAATGTAAAGTATCTCAATCATAGAAGGAATGGACATAGGCTAATAAGAAATACACAAGTGCATCATCTCCTCATTAATGCTTGAGATCTATGTATACAAGGCATACAAAGTCAAATCACCTTATGAGGATTATCTTACTAGCTTATGAATGGTTGATTGAATGGAGAAGATGAAGGATTCAAGAAGTATTTAACAACACTAACAATGGAATGAGAAACAAACTTACATAATTAATGCAATGCAAACTTCATCTTCTAGCCTTAGCAATGAAACTACTCCATGATAGTTGTATGAACAAAAACCATTAAAGGGATTTCCATTTCTCTCAAGAGTTTCTCTCTCTAGATTTCTTACAAGTGATGGATCATAAACAAAGTGCAGGAAAATAATACTTATGCTACTTGAATCTAGATCTAGAAAATTACATACATTACATGAGGGACAAAGAGCAAATAAATAATGGGAGAGCAATGCCCAAAAATGGGTATTCTAGTACACTTTTCTAAAGATCCAAAGGAAAGACACCTGATCCTATCTAGAAATAGAAAGTCCAGCCTTTATGGTGAGTTTCAATGCATCAAAAGGGGAGAAAAGCTGCTTTTGGGGGCTGTGCAGTGCATTCTGGGAGGTCTCTGATCGATCAGAGGATCCTCTGATCGATCAGAGGGGAGATTTTGGCTTGTAAGGTGGGCTCTGATCGATCAGATCTTCCTCTGATCGATCAGAGGGGAGATTCTGCACTAAAAGGTGGCCTCTGATCAATCAGAGGCTCCTCTGATTGATCAGAGGACACTTCGGGAGACTTTTTTTCTTCTCTTTTGGCTTCTATCTCTCTTGAATCCTTCCCAAAGCTTCCCAACTTGCTTCCATAGCCTGAAGGTACAATCAAGACACTAGAAAAGGCTACTTTGAGCCATGTTAAAGCAATTCTTGATATTTTGAGTGTGTGCACAAGAAGTGGATTAATTTAATTAATCTAGGCTAAAATAAACGCGATAAACACAATCAAAAGAGCGTTAGCGACTACAAAATTACGCGTTTATCAAGCAACAAGCGCCTGTTGGCCCCAATTGGCACCTGTTTTTCCACAACAGGAGCCTATTGTGTATAAACATTTTATCTTAAAATATGGTTCAATATCTAACATATGGATTTGGAATCACTTAAAAATGACGAAAAAAGAATTTTTGGTGAATTTCCCAAATTTGGTGGAGGATATTGATTTCTATGCGGGAATAGTAAAATTTTTTCATACATTTCCATCATTTATGAGGCTTTCTTGACGCGCCGAAAATACTTCCGTGCTTAGGAACTCAAGTGTAGGTTGTCAAGTTAAAATACTTGGTAAGTCCAAGTGTCGAACCACAAGGATAGTCAGAAAGATGATGTGGTGATTACGAGTCTAAGGCTTTGTTTAAGAGAATTTGATTGGTTGATTTTAGTTGTTCATTTTAAAGTCTTGTAATAAAAATTAAAGTGATCATCAATTGATAAGAAAAGGTTAATGTATTATAGAATTCATTTGCTTTGCAATGTTATGTAAAATTAATCTCATTCAAAATTATCAATGCAATTCCTAAGTGTTAAGTACCTTACACTTTTCTAAGCAAAAGGGTGTGAAGCCAAAGCAACCCATTCCCATATAAATGCCATATAAAGAAAAGGTGTAAGTAAAACTCAACACAAATGTATCTCTCATTTTTATCTTGTAACAAAGGGTGTGAAGTAAGTGCAACCCATTCCCATATAATGTTCAACCAAAATGCAAACTTGAGATACACCAAAAGAAAAGGCATAAACATAAACTAGGCATTAAGAATTCATTGTTAGTTTTCCCTAAGAAATTGACTTGATTATGAAAATGGCCAACTAAAAAGTTTAGCTCAATAAATCGTAACATTTCATTTGTCTAAGATTGGGAGGTCTAGGTGGAGATTAAATCATCCGGTTTAGACACATTTGATAAATACAAATTGAATCCTTAAAGTGATTAGTAGAGTTGATTATGGCATAAACTTAAGAGATCCTCCTTGGCAACACTCTAACTAAAAAAATATTGAGTCTCAAAATCACATAAAGTGTAGAAAGCACTCAACATATCATTAAAGCATTCAAGAATTGGAATCTCAAATTTATGGTATTTCTATGAATATTCAAAGACTAAACATGCTTGGCAATGTAATGTATCTCAATCATAGAATGAATGGACATAGGCTAATAAGAAATACACAAGTGCATCATCTCCTCATTAATGCTTGAGATCTATGTCTACAAGGCATACAAAGTCAAATCACCTTATGAGGATTATCTTACTAGCTTATGAATGGTTGGTTCAATGGAGAAGATGAAGGATTCAACAAGTATTTAACAATACTAACAATGGAATGAGAAACAAAGTTACATAATTAATGCAATGCAAACTTCATCTTTTAGCCTTAGCAATGAAACTACTCCATGATAGTTGTATAAACAAAAACCATTAAAGTGATCTCCATTTCTCTCAAGAGTTTCTCTAACTAGATTTCTTACAAAAGTGATAGCAAGAGAAAGTGCAGGAAAATTTCTTATAGTACTTGAATCTAGATCTAGAAAATTACCTATGAGGGACAAAGAGCAATTAAATAGTGGGAGAGCAATGCCCAAAAATGGGTATTCTAGTACACTTTTCTAAAGAACCTAATGGGTAAGCACCTCATCCTATCTAAAAATGGAAAGTCCAGCACTTTTGGTGAGTTTCAATGCATAAAAAAGGGGAGAAAAGCTGCTTTTGGGGCCTGTACTTTGAGATCTGGGAGGCCTATGATCGATCAGAGGTTCCTCTGATTGATCAGAGGGTAGATTTTGCTCTGCCAGGTGGGCTCTGATCGATCAGAGGATTCTCTGATTGATCAGAGGGCAGATTCTGCACTAAAAGGTGGCCTCTGATTGATCAGAGGCTCCTTTGATTGATCAGAGGACTGCTTCGAGAAACTTTGTTCTTCTTTTTTGGCTTCTATCTTTCTTGTACACTTCCCAAAGCTCCCCAACTTGCTTCCAAAATCTATGGGCACAATCAAGACACTAAAAAAGGCTACTTTGAGCCATGTTAAAGCAATTCTTTATATTTTTAGTGTGTGCACAAAAAGTGGGTTACTTTAATTAATCTAGGCTAAGATAAATGCACTAATCACAATCAAAAGAGCGTTAGCAACTACAAAATTGCGCGTTTAACATTTCTCGCACAAAGCAAACAAAGTAACTCCTAATTAAATTAATTTAAACACCAGGTGTTACATTATTTGTAGCCTTTTCCCTTACACAACTCTTTTGTCAATTTTATTGTAAAACGTACTGACAATTTTGAACGAATCCTTCTACATCTAAAATAGGATAGATGGACATACGATATGAATTATCACCATATAGAAGCGAATGAATTAATCAATGGAATTTCTTCCAAATGATTTAGACCCCCAAACTAGAGGTTGGGACGACCCAGGTGTTGCATTTCCGGATTCTCACAGCTACTTGTTGCAGCAGCATGTGTTAAGAGAGCATTTTCGGCAATAAAGACCATCAAGAGTGCACTACGTAATATTCCAAAGGGAGATGAATTTATGAATTATTATTTGGTGACATACATTGAAGAAGCCATTTTTAAGTAGATTAAGAATGAAGAATTTTTGCTATATTTTAAAGAAAATGAAATCTCGTATTGTAATATGTAATTGTAATTAACATTTTCATTGGATTGTATGTAAGACCTCTAGTATTGTGATTGTGTTAAAATATTTTCCTTATTATTAATTTAGTTTTTTTCGTCTTATTTTAACTCTTCAGACAAATCATGTATTATACTGCTAACTTTAAACCCCCCTGTTTAAATCCCGACTTCACCACAGCTTGCACCACACACTAATAATATCTATTCATTTACATATATGATTAAAAGAAATTATACTACATTGGCACATCGCACAGGCTATAAAGTTTTAATTACTGGCACATGTAATTAGAGTCATAAACAGGTGAAGAAGAGCCAAATAGCGGTTCAAGCTGGCTTCATTCATACGTAAACATTACGAGTTTATAAATTTGTTCAAATACGGCTTGTAGCTCTCAAGATGAGCATTGACAAGTTCTTAGTCGTGGAAAGCTCATTAACATGTCATGTTTCAAAATGTATCCCATGCTTAGTCTTTTTCTTTTCTTTTTTTTCAAAACGGGAGGTCTAAGTCTCTTTTCGTTACTACAAAATCCCTCCGCTTCAAATGAGATTCGAACTCTAAATAGAGTTCTAATCAAATGTTCGCAAGTTGAGGTCGAGTTTCTTGGTTCTTTTTACAACCGTATATAAACATAATGCGAGTGCTGCGTAGTTATATAATTTGTTTATATATTTTGGACTATGTGTACATATTAATAATGGGTGGTTAGTCCTTGGAGTTGGCCATCTATTAATAACATATATATATATATATATAAGTTATAACACGTAATTTTATAAACTTGTAAACTAAAAGGCTGAAATTAAAATAATTCAACAGCAATTTTTTAATTTTTTAATGTGATTGCCACACTAGTGTATCCAATACAACCAAACTTTTATGGGGGTGGTAAAATAATAATAACAACAAATAAATGAGAAAAACATTGAGGGCATCCAAAAGTGTTACATTAATTTGATCCTCTAGTAATTTATTCAGTAACTAAACAAATTAATTAAATTAGTGTTTATTTTTAATGAAGGTGTTCGCTAACTTAAGTTAAATCAAATGGAGACACATGGGTGGAGAGTTAAGCAAGAGGTAGTTGAGCCACAATAACATGACCAACAAATTAAAGCTCATCAGGTTAATGGTATCACTGTTGCTGCACGGCTTACAACCCTGTTTTGGAGTTCCAGTGCACCGATTTTCAAATGGGGCACATGAGCCCTTCAGTAGAGACTGCACGTACTACTATATTTTGTTAACGATATAATAATCGATAAAATATACGATACTTAGAGATCTCATAATGATAATCTTAGTTATCGAGGAACTAACTAAGCAAATAATAGTAGAAGTAGATGAGTAGTGGTGGAAAAATTATTTGGTAATTGAAATTTTGAAACTATATATGGAGAGTAAGATTGAGTAATTAAATTATTGTGAGGATATGAAAGTGTGATGATGAATTAATGTGGAGGAGAGGGTTATTTATATATATATATATATATGTAACCAAGTCATCAATAGTTTTAATTTATTTTTATTTTTATTTTGAATTATCTGACCTGCAGGAAGGGCTATTTTGACTCTTGATTAGTAGGGTTTAACTTGAATTCTTTTCTATGCCATTTTCTTTACGTTGCATGTTGGAAGAAGATTGAATTCTTTTAATTGAAATATTTTTCTTGATCATGGAACTAGCTTGTGTAAATTTCTAACACATTATCCGCAACACTAATAAGCGATTGAATATACCTCCGAGTCCTTTTAACGTGTATTTTAGATGCACTACATGTTTTAAAACCTTATTTACAAAAGACAGTTATATAGTTTATTTAGTATAATTAGACAAACATGCACGTATAAGCATTTTCATAAAATACAACAAATAAAAAAAAATCATAATTACACACATTTTAATTGTCTTAAATGATTGTTATCGATCTTCATGTTCATACAAATACAAATTTATGTAATTCATTGCCAAGAGCTACGCTCTACATCCATAGACTCTCTCTCTCTCTCTCTCTCTCTCTCTCTCTCTCTCTCTCTCTCTCTTTCTCTCTCTCTCTCTCTATATATATATATATATATATTTACATAAACATATACATATTGAGCGAGTGCATTAATCTAGTGGTAAAGGCACCCAACCGGATTCGAGAGATCTTGGATTCAAGTTTCAACTGGAGAGGGAGGAGTTTCAAACAAAAAAATTAAATTGACTCGGCTTTGTTTATATGCTAGATAATTAATCTGTACTAAGCACCGTACATGGAGATTTCAAAATAGAGTAGCAAGTGTGTCCTTTAATCAATACCTTCACAAATTAATTCTAGGGGATATTTGATCTGTAACATGATTTTTCTAATGCAATCACTACGTATTAGTTAAAATATTGTTACATTTTATAACTATCTTATTCGAAATTCATTTTAATCAAAGAGCGATCAAAACGTTAATCTTTTATATATGTAAATAATTATGTCCATACGATATAACTCATAACCTCCCACATGACAAACACAAATGGCTTAAGTTAGGATCAATATTGATTAATAAGTGAATTTAGACTTCTCATCTAACCAAAAACTACTATTACTAATTTTAATGTTTTCTCCTTACAATAGGGCTGGTCTAATGGCTTGCCTGCCATTAGATCCCGTGTTCGATTCCCCCAAGTACAAACACCATTGGGCCAACAGCAGGGTCCTCACGTACCGAGTATGGAGTATTCCCGTATCTAATGCAGTGTGAGAACACCTCGTGTAAAAAAATTAGATTCGTTTCAATGTTAAGAGTATTTTGTGGGTTGGTTAAGTTTGATTGATAAAGGTTTCGTGGGCAAGAGAGTAAGGAAGAATGGAATTTAATTCTGCAGAAATGAATAGAAAATATCAATAAACACTAAATTAAAGTGTAATTTTATATGGACATAAAAATTTGAAATAAAAAACGAACATATCAACGTGTCAATCACTCACTGGTCATAATACAATGCAACAATTATTTTAACCAATATATAATGGTCACATTTCATATGTCAATTTTTATGTCAGATATTTATATCTACTAAGAATTATTACTAAATTCAGCAAAACAATCTATCATATGTACAGACACCCATATTCTTGTCTGCAAAATACATAGCTACATTTAGGATTATGCGTTCTTTTGGCATGTCCAAAATATTACTCTCAAAAAATGGGCATGAATAATAGTATCGAGATGAATTCAGTTGTCAATTTGTTTTTAGTTTTTTTAGTTTTTTAGGTGAAAAAAATTGTTCAGTTAGCAAACAAAATTAAGTTCCATGGAAGAGAAAATTTTCAATAAAAAATGAAAAAAGAAGACGGCCTTGAGTGTCAAGTTAAGCCCACCAAAAGTCAAAACAAGCCCTTCAATTAAGCTGGTCAAATACTTCAAAAAAAATTAAAATTCTTAATTACATTTATTTTTATAACTTGGTGCATATAAATATCCCCTCTGCAAACCCTAATTCCATCATCATCACACTTTCATTCATATCCTATCACATTAATTTAATTGCCACCTTTACTCCATTTGTCTTAATTACCACCACCATCACCACCACTACCATTAATTAAGATCATCATTAATTATGAGATCTCTCAACATTGTTTTAGTCATTATTATATCATTAGTTCTTTTGTTAAACTTTGAACCCAATGGAGCAACTAGAATCCTCCGTTCAGAAATGAAGACAAAAAATCTGGTGATGCAATCTTTGCAGAAGAGTCCCATACTCCCACCTGGAGATCCGTGCAGTGGAACTCCAATACCGGGAGATAAACCATGCCCAAATCCTCCACCACAACAGAAATGAACACCCTTAACTAAAAATGAACACAGTTTTACATATTTGTTTAGTGACTGAATAAATTAGAAGTGGATCAAATGAAACTCTTCGGGTGCCCTTTTTATTTATTTATTTGTTTGTTTGTTTTTTTCATTATTAACATTTTATTTATTTCCGCATAAAAGTGTGCTTTTATTAAATGTATTAGTGTGACAATTACCATAAATGAATAAAAAATTAATTGCTAATGAGGTATTTTAATTTATAAATTCAGTGCATGTTATTATGTTTTCAATTTTACATGTGGATAATGCCCTAATCCACCCATTATTAATACATATATTCCCAAATGTATATACAAAAATTATATACTTGCTAATTTTTTCAATTCCTGAAACTACGAGTGAAATTTATGAAGCAGCGCTCGCGTTATGTATTGTATGTACTGTTGTAAAAAGAACCAATTTACTCGAGCTCTACATGTTATCATTTGAATGGAAACTCCTTCAAAATTCATTTGTGAAACAAATAAATTTATTTTGGACACAATTTAGAGAGCCTGGCTTGAACTCAACACCATTCAACTCAGATGAATTTGTCTACGGCTCTAATTACTGGGCTAGTAATTTACTTTGAATGCCCATTTAGTTTGAGTTTTTGATTTGTTTATGGATCTCAAAATAGTAAATTTTACATGTAAAGTTTGAGCAGCTTAATATATAATGGCAGATATCTCTTTGCACCATTATCAACCAATATAAACCACTCGCTGAAAGAATTTGCAAATTGAATAATGGCCGAAAGAAAATAGTCTTGTTTTGTATGTATATATTAAGTAATGCCCATACAAGACAAACACATTGAAAAAGAAAATTTGATAATAAAAAATAAGTGTACCGTGTAAAATGGCATGTCAAATAATAAGGGTGAAAATTATAATTTAACGAAAGTAGAGAAAGTTTGTTTGTAATAAAACCAACATTACTTTAAGGTTATAAAATAATATTGCTAACTAACTTATATCATAACTAATACTTATTTTACCACATTAAATGCAAAAACATATACCCAATAGCCTAAATAGTTGCCCAACATGTTTTTCTTCTGAGTTTTTAATTCAAAAGCATACAAATGAAATCACACTACAAAACATCTGAAATTGGATCAATACGACTATCCTTCGTCTTGCTCTATATACATTGATTAGTAAATTTTATTAAAATTTTATTTTTTAATTAAAAGTTAAGATACTTTAATTTTCTTTAGAAGGTTGATAATCGAGTGAGAAAGTGTATAAAAGAGTAGAGATTTGAATGTACGTTTTATGTGTGAGTGGAAATGCTATCGATTTGATGTTTCAATTAGAGTGGAAACTACATTTCAATGCTAAGATTGTTTATATACCATCAAATGTCATGTGCACCTTTAGATCAATAGACTTTAAAAGGTTAAAAGTTAGTCACACTTTATGTTTTATAAACCTAGATATACCACTGCCTACGGCACTACTAACTAAACTCGAACTTGTATCGTGCTTTTATTGTGGACCTTATACTAATTTTTTTTTCTCAAAACTGACTTGTTATTTTGAGTTGTTAGATATTATTAACAAAATCCAGTTTAAAATTTTGCTTAGAAAAAACTTAATTGCAAATTGATTAAGGTATGATTTTGAAAACTTGAACGCTCATTGTACACTACATGCATAAACTCGAACTTGGTCCTCCAAGTCCTAACCCAGCCTCATGTGTTGAAGTTATGTGATATTATATTCGTATTTAAAGAATTATTATATTGGTCAGTTGGGTCAAGTGGGTTGATTTACCCGAATTTGCACTACATTATAATCAGTGATTTGTGGCTGGCAAAAATAGTCGTAAAGGCCGTTTGTGATTGTTCTGGACCATCATAATTAACACTGTAACAAATTGTTTTGTGACAGTCAAAAACTATCTTACCTGGGCTTTGTCATTATCATCAATAATGGCGTGGAATGGTCTTAAGTGATAAGCTTTAGACTATTTTGTCATGATCAATAACCGTCACAATATTTGTCATTATGATAGCTAGAACTAGTCACAACTTTGTAAATTGTGACTATTTCAAACTGTTATAAATTGGTAGTTGGAAATGTGACAATTTTACAAACTTATGATTGTTTCCAACTATTATAAAGTTGTGGCTAAATAGTGGTATTTTTTTAAACTTCTGACTGTTGGTTACAATCATAAGTTAGTGGATGAGCTGTGGTAGTTTTAAAAACTTAGGGTTAATGATACAATAAATCCTAAAATTTGGGTCAAATTATATTTGTATACTCAAAGTTTCAAAAGTTGCAAGTGGGGCCCTAAAGAATATTAAGTGACATATTTTAAACCTTCCGCCTAAATCTGTTAGTTTTTTCTGACGGAATGCTTATTTGGCAATCCGTGTGGATGCTCGACCAAAAAAAATTCCATATGAATCCTAGTTGGAAAAAAAAAAAGAAGCAAACCATAGAAAAAAAACAATAAAACAAAAGAAAAAGAAAAATAGAAAGAGAGCAAGAGAAAGTTCCTTTCCACTTCCCCTCCGACCCATATCCCAGTCGCAGCACACCTCTAGCTATCCCACCGGCCAATATGATTGTTTTTCTTCAAGCCTAATCCTGCAACATCCTATAGGACACATATATGTATGTCTATATAAATTCACACCTATTTTCCTATATATAAAAAGACTTGTATCTAAAATTATAGTTGTCACCAAAAATATATAGACCTATATTTTTGTGTATATATACGCATATATATATGTAGTCCACATCCACAAACTAAACAAGAGAGAGTAGGATTCAGACTAAGAAGTACATGGGGGTTTCGATTTTCGTAAGATAACAAGGGGTTGGGGTGTTGGTGTGTGGTTATGTAGGAATCTCGCTTAGCCACAGAGCTTGAAACACAGTGGAAAATGCATAATCCATCATCGTCAAGCCAGACGAAATCTTAAAATTTAGCCGAAAAATTTGTAACAAAATTACAGAGAGCATAAGAACATTTTAAAAATAGCAAGAATTGGAGCTTGTTGAACAATAATTACAGGGTTAAACAAAGGGTTTGGGGGAGGTGGGACACAAAGTAGTTGGTGATGGTAGCTAAAGAGGTGATAGGGATTGCTGGTGGTTTTGGGGAGGAAGGCAGAAAACGGGGGTTTTCTGTAAAAATGGTTTTTATTTTTTATTTTTTATTTTTTTAAACGTGTAATTTTTTTGACACATGTAATAGGTATTTGGCAAATAGGATCCACATGTCTCGCCAAGTAAGCATTCTGTCAAAAAAAACTAACGGAGTTAGGCGGAAGGTTTAAAATGTGTCACTTAATATTCTTTAGGGTTCTGTTTGTAACTTTTGAAACTTTGAGTATATGAATAGAATTTGACCCAAACTTTAGGGTTTATTGTATCATTAACCCAAAAACTTATGACTGCATATTGATAACAGTTATAAGTTTGGAACAAAAATATTGTGACAATTATTTGTCACTATTTTTGACATTAACAAACAATGAAATTATTAAAAAAAATGAAATATATAAGTAAATATCATTCATAAATAAAAATAAAAATAAAAATACTGATCTAAATCATTGATAGGCATTAAAAAAAAAATGCATGATATCACATAAAATTAAAAATACTGATATGAATCACATAACCAAAATCTCATGAACTGAACAGGTCGAAAGTAAAAGTACTGTAAATATCATTTTAGAACATCTTCAACTAGTAAAAATGATATGTGATGAATTAATCAATTCATATCCAATGTTAAGGATTACTGACCTACAAAGTACGTGCTATGAAGTATTAAAAGATCAAAGATATAAACCTACATGTTTTATTAGGGAAATTGAAGAACCCATTAGTACTGGGGGTGTTTTCGGTTTCGGTCGAGGTAGAAATTGGAGTACCCCAAACCATCCCCAAACTTTATAGTTCGGTTTCAGTTTTCGTACTTATGGAACCCAAACCTTCCCCAAATTATTCGATTTTGATTCGGTTTGGTTTCATACGGTTTTTTTTATTGTTAAAACTTTAGTTAAAAATTGCACTAAAAATAAAAAAGGGCATTAAAAGGAAGTACAAAACTTGTGGTCCCTACTGTATACTAATCCTCTTAATTTGGAAGCTAATTAAATTGACTTTCCTTTTGATAAGACTTTTATAATAACAATATAGATTTACTCAAAAGGCACTACAAAAGAAATATATAAGGTTACATATTTTTATTTTAATAATTACCTTAACTAATTATCTATAAATGTAAATAGTCCATAAGCTTGAGTCATTTATAGCATAAATGTTGTAAGAAGCTTCCTTCGTTTTTTTTCCCAACGTGTTGTAAGACAACTTAAGTAATTACCTTAAGTTAGCAATTTTTATTTTTGTAAAAGATTAAGTTTTTTCGGTCCAATTCGGGTACCCCAAACCCCTAACCCATACTGACCCAAATCAATCGGTTTCAGTTTCGGTTCGGAAAATTTCAGATCACAACGGATCGGTTCATTCGTTCGGTTTTCGGATTTTTGACAACACCCCTAATTAGTACCTTTAGTTTGAGAGAAAAATAGATTGATAGGCGGGGCAAATGATTAATGAAAATACCCAAATTAGTGTGGTATGAATCTACCTCTATTTCGAGAGAAAGAAGATTGATACAAAATGTTAAGAGAGAAACAAGAGAGATGTGATATAAGAGGTAATCAAAAAGAATAGGAGCGAGAGATCTATTTTCGAATTGAAGAGCTAAGAGATTAAAAAGTTATACAAAAGAATGAGGTGATACAAGATCGATGTAATCGGAGAGAATGGGAGTGCGAGATTTATTTTCCGAGTGGTGATACAAGAGTGGCACTATTTTCAAACTAAAGAGATAAGAGATCTAAAAGTGTGATACAAGAGTGATGAAGAGCTATCTAGGGTTTGTGGGAAATGAATTTATGTAAATGTATAGTTTAAACTTATCATTGCTTAAAGTAGTCATAATTCTGGGACATGAATTGGGTACATATTTGTTGCCAAGGATAGTAATAATATAACATATCACTTTCACTATAAGTGATAAATCAATGACAAAGTTAAAAAAAAAATTATCACAATCACTAGTAGTCACAAAATTTCACTATTACATCTATTTCAGTTTTTTGACAATCTATTCACAAATGTTATGACTACCAACAACAATCATAACCTTCGTGAGATTAATAATCAACAAATTATTTTGGTGTAGTTTATTGTGATTTAGATAGCTTTGGCATATAAGTCTAAGGCAAGTAAACCCCAGTTTTACGGGAGGAGACCATACTCAAAACTCCACATAATTAAGGGGCATTTACTCATTCTACAGAAAAGAATGTAAAAGAAATAGGAGAGATCAAAACTCAAGAACATTTAATAACTTCACTTGTTAGGAATATTGCAGCCGTGCGCTCAATGTCCCATAAGAAGTTGCTTGTTAAAGAGTTTATAGAATAGTTAAGTGATTATATTACTGACACTTATAACACTGTTCTTATATAAAAAGGTCCCTTGAGAGTCTAGAGCTTGTCAAACAAGGGTGGAGTAAGACCATTAATAGGGCTAAACCACCTCTATAATTCTTTCTTTTGATTTTTCTTTTTGTTGTTGCATTTTCTTTTCACTAGCTTATTATTATTGTTATTGTTGTTGTTGCTACTTAAAATAAATTGATAATTTTAAATATATGTAATCCCGTGTTCAATTTTGTTTTAAACAGTGAACCCAATAACTACATTTCGCTTGTTTGTGCTTTATTTACGAGTGTAAAACTTCTTTGTTTTACACCAAATGTAACTTGAACCTTCCCCTTATAAATGTTATATATTTGATACTATATTAAACAATAGATACTACTACATTTAAGGATGCTCAAGTTATCACGTGTTGATTTTTATACTTCTTAAGAAAATATCAAATTTTGTTTAATATTAGAAATTTTTTTTCTATTAAGAGATTTAATTCATTGTTTCGCCCATAAATGGAATGAAAATTTTAATTTCAAATGTCTAGAAGAAAAATGTGCAACTCTTAATTTGAGACATGTAGAATAGTTTTTATCCACCTAGCTTATTCTATTTCCAAAGAAAACATGATTTTTGGTAAAATCTAAATACAATTATGGACTGCAAAAGCTAAGAATACAATTGTGGACACACATTTGTGTGGCTTCTCAAAATATATTAGCACTTGGTTTAGTTAAAAGCTCTCATTGGGAAATGGGGGGCTTATCAGCATCAAAACACACAATTATTACACATCCACATGATAGTGGTCTAGATTCTTTATGTTTGCATATGTAGCCACCCAGGTCCTCATCTAGTATCATTAGCATATGGTGTAATTGAGGTTTATTGAACTTGCTTATAAGACAATAAGGATCTGTCGATACTCGTTACGTATTTTTTTTATATCGTACCCTCTTGAAAAGATTCCAACGTACTACATATGTGTGAAATTGTGAATTATGATTCTATATTGAATCTTGCTATGTCATAGACTAATAGTTATAGTAGTAAACAAGAGTGAAGCATAGGCCTTAAGGCTAAAAAATTGAAAAATGTATACATGTTTTGGACTTGAGAAATTGTTTTGAATTTGATTTTCACTTTTGGGCCCAAATGGAAAACCAAACGCCCAAATTGGGAGTACTATTAACAAACCATACCAACCAACTACATTGGCATTCCAAAATTTTTGATATACTGAATATTTTAATATGTTAATAATAATCGATTTTAGCGTTTCAAGAGATTGGTATGATGTTCTGTACAAGACTTGTGGTATAGTTACCAACCCAACCCTAAATATTTTAAAAAATTATAAAAATGCCAAATGCTTATAGTGTGAGAGAGGTCTTTATATAAGTATGAAGAAATTGCGGTTGACGCCAAAGGACATTAATTTTAAGTAAATCCGAAAACACATCAGCCTCAACGCACACAAAGCGCTACTATCGCTGCAACGCATGTGCATTGGCAGGGTGTGGCTAGATATAGGGTAATGGGGTTAGATGGCCACTTGAGTTTAAACACATATAGCTAAGTAGAATAAATTTTATTATAATTTAAATTTGTGTGTATATTTGACACCATTTAATTTTTAGAAAAATTCTATTGATGGAGTCAAATTGTATTTCAAGGTATAACATGTCCTAGTGATACTCAAAATTTATAAACAAATTTTGTATGTAAGTAGAGGTATTCATACCTTGGCTTGACTACCACATATTTTTTCAGGTAATATATCAACTTGCTTAATTCATAAATTTTGTTGTCGCTACTTACAGAGAAATTTTTAAGACAAAAATCACCAAATATCCAATGGTCAAGATGCATCTACTAATCTATAAGAACCTTGTAAAATAATTGTCACATTCAAGTTCTTGTGAATCATTATTTTTTGATCCCACTAACTAAATTTTCTGACTACGCCACAGTGCATTAAGAAAATATTAATTGTCATGCTTCGAGCCTAAACCCAAAGGAACAAGAATATATGGTATTGACAAGAACAACCAATCTAATTGCTTCCATATAATTGGCCAATGATAGGTATATATATGCCTAAGTAGATAGAGAATTATAACCATCATTTTCTACACAACTAAAACTAGTCAAAAGTTTATTTATACATATGACAAATATGGTGGAATATGCTGATAGATGAAAATAATAACCAACTAACCGATTATATGCACTTGGAGATTTGTCGTACCCAAAAAGAAAAGTACTTGGAGATTTGAGACTTCTAATTTGGAACAATAGAAAAAATTAGTTTCTGATCTTTGCTTTTAAATATTTTTTGAATGCCTTATATGCTATTGCTCGAATATATATACGATACCTGTGAACTGGGATATCACAATCATTGGTACCTTATCTATAACAGATCACAGATATTAAATTTCTGATTACTCGCCAGATGTAGATATCGTACTTGAAAGACCGCTAACATAAAATAAAATAAAATTGTAAACTGCTTTCAAATTTATTTTTTTGACAAAGATATACTAGAAGATCTGGAATAATATATATATATATATTGGCCACTGGACCCTCTCTGACTTCATTTAGACTTAACATGCCCAAACTACTTTCTTGGAAATCAAGAAATAGTTGCCTTTGTTTGAATTGCATATATAGTTTGAAGTAAAGAAATATATATATATATATGGAAATCATTTTAACTACCAGTGAGAATAATTAGGAAGCTAGCTGTTTGATTGATAGAGAGAAGTTAGTTTATTGGGCTCATACTCCTTTTTGAGAAGGTAAATTACAATAAAGCCCCCCATTAAGTATACTGCAATTTTACTTTGCACCTTTGAATTATAAAAGTAATATGAGAACCCCTTAAATTTACTTTTTAATCTAAGGTTCCTAAGATTCTTTTCTTTCTACTCTACGATATTTTGAGCCAATAGAAATTGGCCACTCAAGCATAGGCTTTAAGTAAAGTCCTACTAGGAATGAGATATGATCCAATAAAGAGAGCTCCCTTAAAAATGAAATCTAGAAGAAAAAAATTGGGTTTAAGGACAAAGATGAATAGTAGCATGCAACGCCCACTTTCGACAACGGAGAATGTGAATGAATGCACTATCATCCGAACGACGATTTTGGCCATTTTTTTTCTTTTTTGTTAAATTCAAAATGAAATGTCCAACCAACTGTAATATTTTCATATTTTTTGGAAATTCAAAACTATTTTTTAATAAAAACTGAGATTTTGTTAAATTATGTATTCTCCGGAGCACAAACTATGCAGAGCGAATTAAACTCTCATCTTTGGATGGTAGGATTATGGAATGTGTTTCTACCTTTTGATATAGTTTCTATAATTTTAGATCGTGAACATCGATTATTAATTTTTAATTGCATGTTTATTAGTCGTTTAAAATGACAAATAATTGAGACAAATTATGAAATTTTTTATAATATGAAAAATTGGTCACTATGATATTTTGGTGACTCTGGATATATATTTATAAGTGTGAAAATATTTATCATCCTTTATTGCTAATTGCTTAGCTTATTTATATAAAATAATTGCAAGAAATTAAATTATATTTTGAAAAATTTTAGAAAATTTATATGTTGATTTTGGACATATTTGAAAATTTTGGGCATTGTTTGATCAATGAAATACTTTCATAAGTATTTATCTCATATTTTATGCAAATTTTTTTTTCATTTTTGAGCACTTTGTGTGCATAAAAATTGTGAAAATTTTGTTTAAAAATTTCAACATTTATGAATGGATTATAAGTAGTGGAAATTAGTTGGTATATTAAAATAACTAATTTGTTATTTTATAGATGGTAACATATAATTATTTTGTATAATTATTTGTTAAATTTATTGCAAGATTTTTGTAATTTGTGGTAATCAATATCCTAGAATTTTGTTTTATAAGTTGCATGTTATTTATGTCACGAACCAATTTTTCGGAACGCAATAGCGAAAAATTAAAAAAATAAAAGAATTTTGAGTGAAAAATAAATAATTTTTTGAATTTAATTATCGAAATTCAATTTACAAGAATAAAAATTATTTTACAATAATTACCGGATACATAAAAAAATATAGGCCACATGTCTCACTCCTGAGTTTTAATGTTCTCTAGATTAAATTGAATGATAAAAATTCACATATCCATGTACCGCGCTCGATCAATATCAATCCTACAAAACAATTGGTGGGGGTGAATACGAAATCTAATAGGATTCTAGATAATACATAAGTTATCCTCAATTTCGTCCATAACAAACATATAATAATTGATATTAATTAATCACAATCATGCATGAGTTAATATCAGAAATAACAAAAGATTCAATAATATCTTAAGACAACGAGCACAACGAGCTCTATACCCGACTTTTGAATGCTTAGTTCCACCAATCATGCTCTTGACGGCTTCGAAACCCGCAATACCCACTCCTCACAGCTTGAAGAACCTCAAGCTTGGTGACCGGTGTGATAGAGGCCATTAAATTGGGATTGATGTGAGAAATTTCGAGATTGAGGGGTATAAAGCTTAATATTTGGGGCTAGGGCTCGAAATTGGTTTTGGAGAGAGAAAGGGGAAATTTTTAGATGGGTTTGATGATTTGGGGATGAAATCAAAGAAAGATGGTGGTGTATTTAGGAGGGATTGGTGGATTTGATGACGGGGGAGGGTTTTGGGAAGAGGGGATGGAGAGAAATGGGGTATCGAATAGAGAAGGAAGAGAAAATGAGGGTGCAAAATAGGGGAAAAATTACGGAGTCCCTGTTTTAATTTGAACCATGATCGATCATGGGAACCTCTGCGAGCCCACTGTCTTTACCATGATCAATCATGGTTATACCCATGATCGATCATGAAACTCGCTGCCTGCTCTTTTCTCACCCATGATCGATCATGGGTTATACCATGATCGATCATGCCCCTGCACAATCACTCTTTTAGCATTAATTTTACTTATACACCTTATTTCTCCCCCAACTTGTTCCGAACAATCCCAAAGTGACCCAAACCTCCGATAGCACTCCTGACACTCTAAAAACACAAACAAACAAAATATTTACAAAATTGGCCTATGATTTTTAAGCATTAGTCAAGTCTTCAAGAGGGGTGGACTTCTCTCGAGGTGGTAATTCCAAAAACGACATAAGGCGTTGTCCGTTCACTTTGAACACAAACCAGTTTTGGGATGCTCAACATTCATAGCCTCAAAAAGGAATAAATGTTGAACAATGTATTTGCCGGTCCAACGAGATTTTAGCTTTCTCGGGAAAAAGATGCAAACGCGTGTCATAAACGAGAACTTTGTGCCCAAGTTTGAATTCTTTTCTCAAAATAGATTTATCATGAATTTTTTTGACACGTTCGTTGCTTATCTTCGCGTTATCATACACATCTCTTCTTAACTCCTCTATTTGCTCGAGCTGCAACTTAGGGTCAAAGCCAAATCTTTCCAAATGGAAATTAACCATCTTAGTTGCCGAGTATGATTTGTGTTCCATCTCTACTGGCCAATGACATGGTTTTTCGTTCGCAATGCGATTGGGAGACATATCCAGAGTTGTTTTGTATGCACTACGGTAAGCCCAAAGCGCATTGGTTAGTCTTTAACGACCAATCCTTGTGATTCGGGTTTACCGTTTTCTTTAGAATCTGTTTGATCTCATTATTTGCCAACTCGGCTTGACCATTAGTTTGCAGATCATAAGTGAGCGATACTTTGTGGTTTACACCGTATTTTTGCATCAAAAATTGAAATGGTTTATTGCAAAAGTGAGTTCCACCATCGCTTATTATTGCCTTGGGTGTGCCAAAATGTGCAAGAATGTGGTCTTTCAAGAATTGAATCACAACTTTGTGATCGTTTTTCTTGCACACTTGGGCTTCCACCCATTTTGACACATAATCTATGGTAACTAAAATGTAACGGTTACCGTAGGAGGATGAGAATGGTCCCATAAAATCGATGCCCCAGTAATCAAAGATTTCAATCATCAGGATGGGATTGAGTGGCATCATATTCCTCTTGGAGATCCCTCCAAGCATTTGGCATCTCTAACATGCCTTGCAATAGCGTTCTGCGTCCTTAAAGAGCGACTGTTAGTAAAGTCCGCTTTGCAAAATCTTGACGGTAGTCTTCTTTGCCGAGAAATGTCCTCCACAAGCTTCCGAATGGCAGGATAACAATACTCTCTCAACTTCCTCAATACGAATTCACCGATGGATAATTTGGTCCGCACAATACTTGCACAAATATGGCTCATCCCAGTAGAATCGACCTACTTCGCTCAAGAATCTCTTTCTATCTTGTGCACTCCATGACTTCAGTATCTTGTCGGTTACAAGATAATTTATGATGTCCGCGTACCATGGAAGTGTAGAGACCGCCAACAGTTTCTCGTCTGAAAAGGAATCTTGGATCGAGCTTTCTTCGATGTTGTTTGTAAAAGTGAGTCGAGATAGATGATCGGCCACCACATTCTCTCCTTTTTTATCCCTAATGCTCAAATGAAACTCTTGCAAGAGGAGTATCTATCTTAGAAGCCGCGGCTTGGCATCCTTTTTTATGAACAAATACTTTAAGGCCCATGATCTGTGAAGATAACAATGGGCGATCCTATCAAGTAGGATCGAAACTTGTCTAATGCGAAGACAATTGCCAGAATTTCTTTCTCTATTGTGGTGTAATTCATTTGAGCATCGTTCAACGTTCTACTTGCATAGTAAATTATACATGGTTTCTTGTCTTTTTTTGATAAAGAACTGCTCCAACCGCATAGTCACCCGCGTCACACATGAGCTCAAAGGGCAAGCTCTAGTCCGGTGTCTACATTATCGGTGCAGTTGTGAGCATCTGCTTCAGAGAGATAAAAGCTTCTTCGCACTTGGTGTCCCATTCAAATGGCGCATCCTTAAGGAGAAGATTGCACATCGGCTTGGAGATGAAACTAAAGTTCTTGATAAACCTCCTATAAAACCTGGCATGTCCAAGAAATGATCGGACATCTTTCATATTCTTGAGTGTAATAAGCTTGGCGATCAATTCGATCTTTACTTTGTCAACTTAAATTCCTTTTGACCAAATGATGTGCCCCAATATGATACCCTTGGTAACTATAAAGTGGCACTTCTCCCAATTTAACATCAATTATTTCCCCACACATCGTTCCAAAACCTATTTCAGGTTAGTCAAGCAATTGTCGAGAGACTTACCATAAATGATAAAGTCATCCATAAAAACTTTCAAAGTCCTTTCCACCATATCGCTAAAAATATTTAGCATACACCGTTGGAAAGTGGCCGATACATTACATAGACCAAAAGGCATTCTTCGATATGCGAAGGTCCTGAACGGACATGTGAAGGTGGTCATTTTTTGATTATCTAGGTCAATCTCGATTTGATTGTACCCGAAAAAACCATCGAGGAACGAGTAAAATTCATGGCCCACTACCCTCTCTAAAGTTTAATCTAAGAAGGGGAGTGGGAAATGATCTTTACAAGTTGCCTCATTGAGTTTACGGTAATCAATGGACATTTGCCACTCGGTGGTGACTCTTTGTGGAACCAACTTGTTTGATTCATTTTTACTACCGTAAGACCCGATTTTTTTGGTACTTGCGTTTGACTAACCCATTTATTATTCGAGATTGGATATCTTGCATCTAACAATTTCAACACCTCGTTCCTTACCACTTCTTGCATGTTAGGATTCAATCGATGTTGATATTGCCTTGATATTTTTACCCCCATCCTCCAAGTGAATTTTATGTGTACAAATTAATGGGATTATTCCTTGGAGGTCGGCAAGAGTCCAACAAAAAGCTTTTTTATATTTAACGAGCAAATTAACTAACCTTACGTCTTGCACCTCCGAGAGCTCGGACGAGACAATGATGGGGTAAGTGTTGGAAGCTCCTAAGAAAGCATACTTTAAATTGCTCGACAAGGGCTTGAGTTCCATTTGTCTTTCAAGCTTGTTGGTGGTAGGTGGTGTGTTTTCTTCTTTCTTCGAGAATTCCTCATGTTTGTTAAACAAAGAAAACACTCGTATACATCCCTTGGGTTCATTAGAAGGGGTTAGAAAACCTTCCGTTGACTCGATTCAAAATTTACTACAAAGTGGTCTTGGATACATGACTCTATCATGTTCACGTGTTCACTTTCATCATCATCATCATCTTTGATTGCTCAAAGAGAACACGTTTAGCTCCAAAGTCATATTTCCAAAAGCTAACTTGATTATTCCATTCATGCAATTTATGATAGCGTTAGAAGTGGCAAGAAATGATCGTTCAAGGATGACCAAAATTTTGTTAGTAGGATTCAACACGGGTTGTATGTCGAGGATGATGAAATCAATCGAAAAATAAAACTTGTCAATTTGAACAAATATATCCTCGACTATCCCTCTTAGGATCTTAACGGATCGGTCCGCTAATTGTAGGTTTTAATTTTTCTAACCCCAATTGTTGATATACAGAATATGGGAGCACGTTCACACTTGCTCCAAAATCTAGCAATGCATTTTTTATCCTACAATTCCCTATTACGCACGAAATTGTAGGACATCCGGGGTCCTTAAACTTAGGGGTACTCGTTCCTTGCATGATGGAGCTCACTTGGTCCGCCATGAAAGCCTTCCTCTTAATATTAAACCTTCGTTCTGTTGGGCATAAGTCATTGAGGAACTTAGCATACGAAGGTATTTGCTTGACGCGGTCAAGCAAAGGAATGTTGATTTTAACTTACCGAAACATGTCCAAAATCTCGGCATTCGACTTGGACGGTTGGTTCAATCTCTCCTGGAAAGGGACCTTGATTCTATTATTAATTTTCTCAAGATCTCATTTTCTTGTTTTTCTTCCTCTTTCTTCCTCTCTTCTCTCACAACCTTTTCAACCTAAGACTCCTCAATTATTGTAGACTCGACTATGTCCGCCACCTTGAAGGTTTTAGGAACAATAGTCTTATCTACCACTTTTTCACTCCGTAGGATCGTGATGGATTTGAGTTCCTCTAATTTGGTACTAGGCTCTCTCCCTCTAACCAAAGCTTGGCCTCTAGGATTAACTAAAGGTTGAGATGAGAATTTTCCCTTCTCTTGGGTTGCTAGGGCGGTGGTGAGCTTAGACATTTGAGTTTTTAACTCACCCACATCACGATCCGTCTTGTCCACAAAAGATCTTAATAAAGCTTCTACATTTTGGGTTTGGTTTTATGGTGGAGCAAAAGAGTTTTGAGGTTGTTGTTGTCTTTGATTTTGATAATATTGGTTATGGTTCTAACTTAGAGTGATTCTTCCATCCCATATTGTACTTTTGTGGAAAAGGGTCATTTTGTTGACAGTTATGGTTATACTGATTTAAAGCATTGACTTGGGTGGGATATTTGAGGACTTCCCAAAAGCAGGAATGGTAGGGCAATCCTTGGTAGTGTATCCCAAAAGTAGGAAAGTTTTGTTATCTTTTGACGAAAAATTGGATATCGCCCTTCTTAAAGCATTGATTCTATGGACGAAAAATATTTTTTTAAAAAAACTCCGCTTGAAGCTCTTGCCAAGACCGATTTGATTGCGGTCTTTGAGCATTTAACCAAATTTTTCCTTTGTCTTTAAGGGAGAACGGAGAGAGTTTTATTCGCATGACATCCTCGTCAATATTTGCCTCTCGAAAAGTGGAGCAGACTTCTTCAAAATCTTTCAAGTGCAAATAGGGGTTTTCGGACTCCATACCATGAAAATAAGGGATATGTTGAAGCATACCCGGTTTGAAAGAGAAAGGGCCCGCTTGACCAGTTGGAAGCACGATGCATGAGTTAGAAGTCACACGAGGGTGTTGAAGATAATCCCTCATGGTCCTAACCGGAGGAACATTGTTTACACCTTCCCCTTCGTTATCGCTCTCGTGGTCTGCCATTCTACCTTGATTTACCATTCTTGGTGAAGAGAGAGGGCTAATTTGAATATTCACAAACAATTGCCCTTGCATGGGCTTGGAAAAGTATTCAAATTGCAACTCAAAAACTATACAAAGTAAAACAAGAATAAGAGAAAAGAATAAATTAATTAAATGAAGAGATACTTACAAAATGGTTTCATACAAAACTCGAAATCTTCCTTTTGCCGTATCCCTGGCAATGGCGCCAAAAACTTGACGCCACGAGAATAATGCGTTATGGTAGCCCAAGTGTAGGCATGTCAAGTTATAATATAGTCTCGGAAGTCCGAGTATCAAACCACAGGGATAGTTGAAAAGGATTGGAATGGATTACATATTTTATGTTTTTTTTGGTTTTGTAAGTTGGATTGGTTGTGAAATAGCAGAAATGTAAAACGGTTGTGAAAAGAAATAAGAAAGCACTAAGGTATTTGGAAGTAGCTTGCGATACAATAGACGATACTTGCAAACTCATACATCGATTTCAACACAATATTCTCAAGAATGGGGAATGTTGTGATAACTTTTAATAGCAAAGGGTGCGAAGCTAGGCAACTCATTCCCGGGTTGAAGCTATATCAAGAGAGCATACTACAAAATTCCACCAAAGATGAAGCTATCATATCTATCTCTTAGCTACGAGTGTGAAGCAAAGCAACCCATTCCCGATGAAGCTAATCCGAGGTAGATATGATAAACTCATCGTAACAATGTTTTATATTAAGCATGTATGTGAAATCTCATGATTTAAAAAAATGAAAATTAGATAGTGAATCATTACAATGAAACAAAACGAAGTTTATGGAATAATTTCATTAACTAATCGATCATCCTTAAGAAAGACAATATGGAGTCTAAATATCATGTAAAGTGTATGAAACACTAAAAATATCATTAAGTAAATAAAAGATTAGATTAACAAATTTATAAATCATCTATGAAATTTTAAGAACTCTTCATAATCTCTACCACGAGGAAAAAGGTCCATAGATGGGGGAGAAATACTACATGTTTTCTAGAACCATAAGAGTATGTTGTATTATCATTGAAACATAAGAACTGAGCATACAAGGTATGAAAGGTCTAATCTTTAAATGAAAATACCTAGAAAGCTTGAAGAACGAAGGGTTTGGAAAGGAAAATGATTCACATTTATTTAAAAAACTTTAAACACGAATTGAGAAATTAATTACAGAAAATCATATCGCGATTCACCTCCGTAACCTTAGTAAAAGACTACTCCATAATAGATGCAAAAACAAATATTATAGAAGAAGAAATCATTCTTACAATCAAGAACTTACAAGAGAAAATGAAGAAAGGTTACACCTTGAGCTTTCCCTTATCTCTAGAACTTATTGTGTGTAAAAACTAAGATCATCCATTCTAGCTTAATCCCATAGACTAAAACTAGCCAAACATGTACATCAATTAATAAAATAAACAAGGGAAAATATCTCTTAGACAATAATCCCTAAAAAAAGGCTAAAAGTAGCTGGTAGTGGTTGTATAAGCATAACCATGATCGATCATGGTTATGCCTATGATCGAACATGGAAGTGCACTGCATGGCCATGGGAATTTAGTCCCATGATCGATGATGGGTCTGGGATCTGTATACTCAGCACTTTGCAAGCCTTTAAGCTTGCTCTTGAGCAATCTATGCAATGCCATTGTATCACAATCCTACAAACACATGGAATACTAGAAAATATATACCAACTTAGGCACTAATCTTGAGATAAGTGGATAATGCGGCAAAGTTAGAACAATAAATACGTCAAGCGGCTCCGAAAAAGAGCTTATGCATGACAATATTATGCGTTTATCACAGTCGCTGAGATTCGGGAGAATAGTAGGAAATGATGTAAATTGAAGGCTCGTAACCAATAAGCTGGTCAATGATCCTTTCTGCATATTTAGGATTTTTTTTATCTAAGGTATATCTAAATTCTTTTAGATTCGTTAACTTATAACTCTTAACTTTATGACATTTTTTTAACACAACAAACAATTATAGTTTGATGTAATTGTTTTGCCCCCCCCCCCCCCCCCCCCCCCAAAAAAAAAAAAAAAGGAAGCATTATTTATGACATTTTTGGGAACTCTCAACCTTACAACATTTTTTTATCAAATGAAAAACAGTTATAATTAGATATGACTGTTTTTAAGGGTGATAGTTTATACCATTATACCACACCACACTAATTAATTACCAACCATACCATATCAATTTTGTAGCAAAAATTGGTAATGGTATGGTAATCATATCGAGTTGACGGTGTTTAATACAGATTCAACAACAAATTTCACTATCATCGGTTTACTGTACCATACTAGTATGATATGTATTTAATTAATTAATATTAGAAATATATATTGTGTATATGTGATCAAAAAAATCCATTTGGTTTGGAATTTTAACTTTTATTTAGTTTTTACAATTTGTATTTGGTATGTAACTTTAATTTATGCTTTGCATTTGGTTTGTAAATTTGACTTTGATTTGGTTGGTATGTTTGTATGGAAAATGCTTTTCTTACGTACAAATCTTATCACATATATATATATATATATATTCTTACTCGGTGCAATAAATGGGTTGTACCTTTGTTTTATTTTATGAAGGTACAAACCATTTAATGCACTCGATAAGAATATATTATAATATTTGTATATAAGTGTAGTATTGCTTGATATATATGTGTGTGAAATTGTGTATTATGAATCTATATTGAATCTTGCTAGGTCATAGACTAATAGCTATAGTAGTCTACTAGAGTAAAGCATCGGCCTTAAGGCTAAAAGTTTGAAAGTTATTTGTTTTGGACTTGAAAAATTGTTTTGAATTTGCTTTTAAGTTTTAGGCCCAAATGAAAAACCCAATGGCGAAATTGGAAGTACTATTAAAAAACCATACCAACCAACTAGATTGGTATTCCAAAAGTTTCAATATACCAAATATTTTGATACGGTAAAGATAATCAATTTTAGTGTACCGAAAGATTGGTATGATATTTTGAATGAGACTACGGTTACTAACCCAACCCTAATTGTTTTAAAAATTTATAAAAATGCTAAATTCTTATAAT
The DNA here is from genome assembly GCA_021464415.1 of Lonicera japonica. Classification (NCBI taxonomy): domain Eukaryota; kingdom Viridiplantae; phylum Streptophyta; class Magnoliopsida; order Dipsacales; family Caprifoliaceae; genus Lonicera; species Lonicera japonica. The sequence goes on from JAKCWG010000215.1 coordinate 43,313, forward strand.
GAAAATATGTCTTTTTGTAAGTGTGAAGAATTGCGGTTGACGCCAAAAGATCGACTAAATTTAAATAGATCCGAAAACACCTCAATCTCAACGCACACAAACTGCCACTATGGTGCGACACGTGCTCGTCGGGGAAACATTAATTGTACCACTTCGAGCCTAAACCCAAAGGGATATTGTAGAAGAATATATGGTATTGACAAGAACAACCAATCTAATTCCTTCAATATAATTGGCCAATGATAGGTATATATATGCCTAAGTAGATAGAGGATTATAACCATCCTTTTCTATACAACTAAAACTAGTCAAAAGTTTATTGATATCACACACATACATTGGAATATGCTGATGGATGAAAACAATGACCAACTAACCAATTATATGTACTTGGAAGATTTGTTGTACCCAAAAAGAAAAGTACTTGGAGATTTGGTTACTCGTACTGTATATGTGACATATTACATATATTGAACTTTTATCTACACACTACGTAACATTCCAAAGGGGGAAGAATTTATGAATAATTATTCAGTGACATACATTGAAGAAGCCATTTTCAAGTAGATTAAGAATGAAGATTTTTTGCAATATTTTCGAAAAACAATGAAATCTCGTATTGTAATACGTAATTGTAATTAACATTTTTGTTGGATTGTATGAAAGACCTCTAGTATTGTGTTTGTGTTAAAATATTTGCCTTATTATTAATTTAGTTTTTTTCGTCTTGTTTTAACTCTTTAGAAAAATTATGTATTATAGTGCTAACTTTAACCTCCCCCCCCCCCCCTCCCCCCTTCGACTCCTGAGTTCACCACTGCTTGCACCTCACGCTAATAATATGTATTAATTTATATATATGATTAAATTAAGGAAATCATATGACATTGGCGCATCGCACAGGCTGTAAAGTTTTAATTACTAGCACATGTAATTAGAGTTATAAACAAGTGAAGTGGAGCCAAAAACCGGTTCAAGCTGGCTTCATACATACGTAAACATTATGAGTTTATAAATTTGTTCAAAAACGGCTTGTAGCTCTCAAGATGAATATAGACAAGTTCTTAATCGAGGCAAGCTCATTAACACGTCAAGTTTCAAAATGTATCCCATGCTTAGTCTTTTTCTTTTCTTTTTTTCAAAACGGGAGGTCTAAGTCTCTTTCCGTTACTACAAAATCCGTCCGCTTCAAATGAGATTCAAATTCAAAATAAACTTCAAATAAAATGTTTGAAAGTTGAGGTCAAATTTCTTGGTTCTTTTTATAACCTTATATAAACATAATGCGAGTGCTGCGTGGTTATATAATTTGTTTATACATTTTGGACTATATTTGCATATTAATAAAGGGTTGTTAGTCCTTAGATTTGGCCATCTATTAATAACAGATATATATATATATATATATATGTATATATATAAAAGTTATAACACATAATTTTATAAACTTGTAAACTAAAAAGATGAAATTAAAATAACTCATCAGCAATTTTTTTATTTTTTATTTTTTTATAGTGATTGCCACACTAGTGTATCAAATACAACCAAACTTTTATGGGGGTGGTAAAATAATAATAACAATAACAAATAAATGAAAAAACATTAAGGGCATCCGATCCAAAAGAGTTACATTAATTTGATCCTCTACTAATTTATTCAGTAACTAAACAAATTAATTAAATTAGTGCTTATTTTTAATGAAGGTGTTTGCTAACTCAAGTTAATCAAATGGACAAATGGGTGGAGAGTTAAGCAAGAGGTAGTTGATCCACAATAACATGACCAACAAAGCTCATCAGGTTAATGGTATCACTGTTGCTGCACGGCTTACCACCCTATTTTGGAGTTCCAGTGCACCGATTTTCAAATGGGGCACATGAACCCTTCAGTAGAGACTGCACGTACCACTAGATTTTGTCTCGTGCGGAGGATTTTAGTAGCTCCATTGATTTCAACACTTAACAAAAAAACTAACGATATAATAATAGATAGAACATATGATGCTTAGAGATCTTATAATGATAATCTTAGTTATAGAGGAACTAACTAAGCAAATAATAGTAGAAGTAGATGAGTAGTGGTGGAAAAATTATTTGGTAATTGAAATTTTGAAACTATATATTGAGAGTAAGATTGAGTAATTAAATTATTGTGAGGATATGAAAGTGTGATGATGACTTAATGGGGAGGAGAGGGTTATTTATATATATATATATGTAACCAAGTCATCAATAGTTTTAATTTATTTTTATTTTTATTTTGAAGTATCTGACCTGCAGGAAGGGCTATTTTGACTCTTGATTAGTAGGGTTTAACTTGAATTCTTTTCTATGCCATTTTCTTTACGTTACATGTTGGAAGAAGATTGAATTCTTTTAATTGAAATTTTTTTCTTGATCATGGAACTTGTGTAAATTTCTAACACATTATCCGCAACACTAATAAGCGATTGAATATACCTCTGAATCCTTTTAACGTGTATTTTAGATGCACTACATGTATTAAAACCTTATTTACAAAAGACAGTTATATAGTTTATTTAGTATAATTAGACAAACATGCACGTATATTGAGATTTGTTTATATGCTAGATAATTAATCTGTACTAAGCACCGTACATGGAGATATCAAAATAGAGTAGTAAGTGTGCCCTTTCATCAATACCTTCACAAATTAATTCTAGGGGATATTTGATCTGTAACATTGATATTTCTAATGCAATCACTAAGTATTAGTTAAAATATTGTTACATTTTATAACTATCTTATTCAAAATTCATTTTAATCAAAAAGCGATCAAAACGTTAATCTTTTATATATGTAAATAATTATGTCCATACGATATAACTCATAACCTCCCACACGGCAACACAAATGGTTTAAGTTAGGAGCAATATTGATTAATAAGTGAATTTAGACTTCTCATGTAACCAAAAACTACTATTGCTAATTTTAATGTTTTCTCCTTACAATAGGGCTGGTCTAATGGCTTGCCTGTCATTAGATCCCGTATTCGATTCCCCCAAGTACAAACACCATTGGGCCAACAGCAGGTCCTCAAGTACTGAGTATGGAGTAGTCCCATATCTAATGCAGTGGGAGAACACCTCGTGTAAAAAAATTAGATTCGCTTCAATGTTAAAGAGTATTTTGTGCGTTGGTTGAGTTTGATTGATAAAGGTTTCGTGGGCAAGAGACAGTAAGGAAGAATGGAATTTAATTTTGCAGAAATGAATAGAAAATATCAGTAAACACTAAATTAAAGTGTAATTTTATATGGACATAAAAATCTAAAATAAAAAGCGGACATATCAATGTGTCAATCACTCACTGGTAATAATACAATGCAACAATTATTTTAACCAACATATAATGGTCACATTTCATATGCCAATTTTTATGTCAGATATTTATATCTACTAAGAATTATTACTAAATTCAGCAAAACAATCTATCATATGTACAAACACCCATATTCTTGTCTGCAAAATACATAGCTACATTTAGGATTATGCGTTCTTTTGGCATGTCCAAAATATTACTCTCAAAAAAAGGGCATGAATAATAGTATGGAGATGAATTCAGTTGTCAATTCGTTTTTAGTTTTTTTATTTTTTAGGTGAAAAAAATTGTTCAGTTAGCAAACAAAATTAAGTTCCATGGAAGAGAAAATTTTCAATAAAAAAAGAAAAAAGAAGATGGCCTTGAGTTTCAAGTTAAGCCCACCAAAAGTCAAAACAAGCCCTTCAATTAAGCTGGTCAAATACTTCAAAAAAATTAAAAATTCTTAATTACATTTATTTTTATAACTTGGTGCATATAAATATCCCCTCTACAAACCCTAATTCCATCATCATCACACTTTCATTCATATCCTATCACATTAATTTAATTGCCACCTTTACTCCATTTGTCTTAATTACCACCACCATCACCACCACTACCATTAATTAAGATCATCATTAATTATGAGATCTATTAACATTGTTTTAGTCATTATTATATCAGTAGTTCTTTTGTTAAACTTTGAACCCAATGGAGCAACTAGAATCCTCCGTTCAGAAATGAAGACAAAAAATCTGATGATGCAATCTTTGCAGAAGAGTCCCATACCCCCACCTGGAAATGCTTGCACTGGAACTCCAATACCGGGAGGTAAAGCATGCAAAAATCCTCCACCACAATAGAAATGAACATCCTTAACTAAAAATGAACACAATTTTACATATTTGTATAGTGACTGAATAAATTGGAAGTGGATCAAATGAAACTCTTCGGGTGCCCTTTTTATTTATTTATTTGTTTTTTTCATTATTAACATTTTTTTTATTTCCCCATAAAAGTGTGCTTTTATTAAATGTATTAGGGTGACAATTACCATAAATGAATAAAAAATTAATTGCTGATGAGGTATTTTAATTTACAAATTCAGTGCATGTTATTATGTTTTCGATTTTACATATGGCTAATGCCCTAATCCACCCATTATTAATACATATATTCCCAAATGTATATACAAAAATTATATACTTGCTAATTTTTTCAATCCTTGAAACTATGAGTGAGATTTATGAAGCATCGCTCGCGTTATGTATTGTATGTACTATTGTAAAAAGAACCAATTTACTCGAGCGCTACATGTTATCATTTGAATGGAAACTCCTTCAAAATTCATTTGTGAAACAAATAAATTTATTTTGGACACAATTTAGAGAGCCTGGCTTGAACTCAACACCATTCAACTCAGATGAATTTGTCTACGGCTCTAATTACTGGGCTAGTAATTTACTTTGAATGCCCATTTAGTTTGAGTTTTTGATTTGTTTATGGATCTCAAAATAGTAAATTTTACATGTAAAGTTTGAGCAGCTTAATTTATAATGGTTGATATCTCTTTGCACCATTATCAACCAATATAAACCACTCGCTGAAAGAATTTGAAAATTGAATAATGGCCGAAAGAAGATAGTCTTGTTTTGTATGTATATATTAAGTAATGCCCATACAAGACAATCACGTTTAAAAAGAAAATTTAATAATTAAAAATAAGTGTACCGTGTAAAATGGCATGACAAATAATAAGGGTGAAAATTATAATTTAACGAAAGTGGAGAAAGTTTGTTTGTAATAAAACCAGCATTACTTTAAGGTTATAAAATAATATTGCTAACTAACTTGTATCATAACTAATACTTATTTTACCACATTAAATGCAAAAGCATATACCCAATAGCCAAAATAGTTGCCCAAAATGTTTTTCTTATGAGTTTTTAATTCAAAAGCATACAAACAAAATCACACTACAAAACATCTGAAATTGGATCAATACGACTATCCTTTGTCTTGCTCTATATACATTGATTAGTAAATTTGATTAAAAAAAATTTTTAATTAAAAGTTAAGATACTTTAATTTTCTTTAGAAGGTTGATGATCGAGTGAGCAAGTGTATAAAAGAGTAAAGATTTGAATGTATGTTTTATGTGTGAGTGGAAATGCTATTAATTTGATTTTTCAATAAGAGCGGAAACTACATTTCAATACTAAGATTGTTTATATACCATTAAATGTCATGTGCACCTTTAGATCAATAGACTTTAAAAGATTAAAAGTTAGTCAGACTTTATGTTTTATAAACCTAGATATACCGCTGCTTACGGCACTACTAACTAAACTCGAACTTGTACCATGCTTTTATTGTGAACCTCATACTAAAAAAATTGTCTCAAAACTGACTTGTTATTTTGAGTTGTTAGATATTATTAACAAAATCCAATTTAAAATTTTGCTTAGAAAAAACTTAACCGCAAATTGATTATGGTATGATTTTGAAAACTTGAACGCTCATTGTACACTATATGCATAAGCTCGAACTTGGTCCTCCAAGTCCTAACCTAGCCTCATGTGTTGAAGTTATGTGATATTATATTCGTATTTAAAGAATTATTATATTGGTCAATTGGGTCAAATGGGTTGATTTACCCGAATTTGCACTACACTAGAATCAGTGATTTGTGGCTGGCAAAAATAGTCGTAAAGGCCGTTTGTGACTGTTCTGGACCATCATAATTAACATTGTAACAAATTTTTTTGTGACAGTCAAAAACTATCTTAATTGGGCTTTCTCATTATCATCAATAATGGCCTGGAATGGTCTTAAGTGATAAGCTTTTGACTGTTTTGTCATGATCAATAACCGTCACAATATTTGTCATGATTTGTAAATTGTGACAATAAAATTGGTAGTTGGAAATGTGATAATTTTACCGTCAATTATTATAAAGTTGTGGCAATAAAAGTACTGTAAATATAAGTTAGTGGATGAACATTTTAGAACATCTTCAACTAGTAAAAATGATATGTGATGAATTAATCAATTCATATGCAATGTTAAGGAAGAAGCAAACCATAGAAAAACAATAAAAGAAAAGAAAAAGAAAAAGAGAGAGCTTCCTTTCCATTTCCCCTCCGACCCCAGCCGCAACACACCTACAAAGTATGATTGTTTTTCATGCTATGAAGTATTAAAAATTCACACCTATTTTCCTATATATAAAAAGATCTAAGATCTATGTGTTTGTGTAACCTACATCCACAAACTAAACAAGTTTTATTTGGGAAATTGGGGTGTTGGTGTGTGGTTAAGAACCCAGCCACAGAGCTTAGTACTGGGGGTGTTTTCCAAAAAATTTGGTTAGAGAAAGCATCAACATTTTAAAAATAGGTCGAATAATAATTACAGGTAGAAATTGGAGTAAAGAAGTGATAGGGATTGCTGGTGGTTTTGGGGAGGAAGCCCTGGGGGGGTTTTCTGTAAACAGGTTTTTTTTTTTTTTTTTTTTTTTTTTTTAAACATCCCCAAATTTTATAGTTCGGTTTTAAATGTGTTGCTTAATATTCTTTAGGTTTTCGTACTTATGGAACTTTAGGGTTTATTATATCCAAACCTTCAGTTATAAGTTTGGAACCGTGATAATTATTTGTCAAATTATTTGATTTTAAATATCATTCATAAATAAAAATAAAAATATTGATTCGGTTTAAAAATAAAAATGCGATATCACATAGTCTCATACGGTTTTTTTATTGTTAAAAAAAATGATATGTGATGAATTAATCTTTAGTTAAAAATTGCATGAAGTATTAAAAGATCTAAAAATAAAAAAGGGCGTTTTCGGTTTCGGTCGATTAAAAACCATCCCCAAACTTTATAGGGTTTCGGTTTTCGTAAGGAACCCAAACCTACAATTCGGTTCGGTCTCAACTTGTTAAAACTTTAGGTAAAAATAAAAAAGGGCATTAAAAGGAAGTACCTTGTGGTCCCTACTGTATACTAATCCTCTTAATTTGGAAGCTAATTAAATTGACTTTCCTTCTGATAAGACTTTTATGATAACAATATAGATTCACTCAAAAGGCACTACAAAAGAAATATATAAGGTTACATATTTTTATTTTAATAATTACCTTAAGTAATTATCTGTAAATGTAAATAATCCATAAGCTTCAGTCATTTATAACATAAATGTTTTAAGAAGCTTCCTTCGTTTTTTTTCCAACGTGTTGTAAGACAAGTTAAGTAATTACCTTAGGTTAGCAAATTTTGTTTTAAAAGATTCGGTTTTTTACAGTCCAATTCGGGTACCCCTAACCCATACTGACCCGAATCAATCGGTTTTAGTTTCTGTTCGGAAAATTTTGGATCACAACGGATCGATTCGTTCATTCGGTTTTCGGATTTTTGACAACACCCCTAATTAGTACATTTATTTCGAGAAAAAAATAGATTGATAGGCGGGGCAAATGATTAATGAAAACGCCCAAATTAGTGTGGTATGAATCTACCTCTATTTCGAGAGAAAGAAGATTGATACAAAATGTTAAGAGAGATGTGATGTAAGAGGTAATCAAAGAGAATAGGAGCGAGAGATCTATTTTCGAACTGAAGAGCTAAGAGATTAAAAAGTAATACAAAAGAATGAGGTGATACAAGATTGATGTAATCGGAGAGAATATGAGTGTGAAATTTATTTTCAGAGTGGTGATACAGGAGTGGCGCTATTTTCAAACTAAAGAGCTAAGAGATCTAAAAGTGTGATACAAGAGTGATGAAGAGCTATCTAGGGTTTGTGGGAAATGAATTTATGTTAAATGTTTAGTTTAAACTTATCATTGCTTAAAGTAGTCATAATTTTGGGACATGAATTGGGTACATATTTGTTGCCAAGGATAGTAATAATATAACATATTACTTTCACTATAAGTGATAAATCAATGACAAAGTTAAAAAAAAATTATCACTGTCACTAGTAGTCACAAAATTTCACTATTATATCTATTTCAGTTTTCTGACTATCTATTCACAAATGTTATGACTGCAAACAATATTCATAACCGTCGTGAGATTAATAATCAACAAATTATTTTGGTGTAGTTTATTGTGATTTAGATAGGTTGATTACTTTGGGTGGGTTGTGCATATAAAATCCTACTATATAAATTAGTCTAGTGCAAGCAAAGGGAAGAGGTGGACCCCAGAGAGCAAGTTCGACCACTTACGCAATTAATGCCCCCCAAGACCAAATTTAATGGAGAAAAGGTTAGATATATTCCATACTCAAAACTCCACATAATTAAGGGGCATTTACTCATTCTACATAAAAGAACGTAAAAGAAATAGGAGAGATCAAAACTCAAGAACATTTAATAACTTCACTTGTTAGGAATATTGCAGCCGTGCGCTCAATGTCCCATAAGAAGTTGCTTGTTAAAGAGTTTATAGAATAGTTAAGTGATTATATTACCGACACTTAGAACACTGCTCTTATATAAAAGGTCCCTTGAGAGTCTAGAGCTTGTCAAACAAGGGTGGAGTAAGAACATTAATAGGGCTAAACCACCTCTATAATTCTTTCTTCTGATTTTTCTTTTTATTGTTGCATTTTCTTTTCACTAGCTTAGTATTATTGTTATTGTTGTTGTTGCTACTTAAAATAAATTGATAATTTTATATATATGTAACCCCGTGTTCAATTTTGTTTTAAACAGTGAACCCAATAACTATATTCCGCTTGTTTGTGCTTTATACGAGTATATATATATATATATATATTATTTTAGAACATTGGCCCCACAAGCACTTAACCGCCTAGCACTTAACCGCCTAGGCCCCACAAGCACTCTGGGCGCTAAGACTCTTTGGCCGCCCTGAGTCTTCCTAACGCTTTTTAGAACATTGGACATACATCCTAAATTTTATTTTATTTTTAATTAAAATTCATACATGTATATATATTAAAAATATAATGGAATGTTCAAGTTATTCAGATGTAAGATCAAGAAATTTTACATTTATCCATATCTTTTTTTCAGATTTAAAATTTTCAATTACACCGTCAGATAAGCTATTTGTATTGTGTTTATCAGACATGTAAAATTTTAAATCAATCCGATATTTGTAACCATATAATCATTACACTTATTTTTACTTAATTTTGTAAGGTTCATAATTCAATATATAACATGATTATGATTAGGTACTTATGCATCACTAATTGATTTAGTTTTTGAGACGTATCTTTGAGATATTATAATTAACTAATTCAACGGCTAGATCGATGAATTATTAAATTAAGAGAAAGTTATTTGCGAGTGTAAAACTTCTTTGTTTTACACCAAATGTAACTCCTTCCCCTTATAAATGTTATGTTTTTGATACTATATTAAACAATAGATACTACTACATTTAAGGATGCTCAATTTATCATGTGTTGATTTTTATACTTCTTAAGAAAATATCAAATTTTGTTTAATATTAGAACTTATTTTTCTATTAAGATATTTAATTCATTGTTTTGCCCATAAATGGAATGAAAATTTTAATTTCAAATGTCTGAAAGAAAAATGTGCAACTCTTAATTTGAGACATGTAGAATAGTTTTTATCTACCTGGCTTATTCTATTTCCAAAGAAAACACGATTTTTGGTAAAATCTAAATATAATTATGGACTGCCAAAAGCTAAGAATACAATTGTGGTCACACATTTGTGTGACTTCTCAAAATATATTAGCACTTGGTTTAGTTAAAAGTTCTCATCGGGAAAAGGGGGGCTTATCAGCATCAAAACACACAATTATTACACATCCACATGATAGTGGGCCTAGATTCTTTATGTTTGCATATGTAGCCACCAGGTCCTCATCTAGCACATGGTGTAATTGAGGTTTATTGAACTTGCTTATAAGAAAATAAGGATCTGTCGATACTCGTTATGTATTTTTTTTCATATCATACCCTCTTGAAAAGATTCCAACGTACTACATATGTCTGAAATTGTGAATTATGATTCTATATTGAATCTTGCTATGTCATAGACTAATAGTTATAGTAGTAAACTAGAGTAAAGCATAGGCCTTAAGGCTAAAAAATTGAAAAATGTATACATGTTTTGGACTTGAGAAATTGTTTTGAATTTGATTTTCACTTTTGGGCCCAAACGGAAAACCAAACGCCCAAATTGGGAGTAATATTAAGAAACCATACCAACCAACTACATTGGCATTCCAAAATTTTTGATATACTGAATATTTTAATATGGTAATAATAATTGATTTTAGCGTATCAAGAGATTGGTATGATGTTCTGTACAAGACTTGTGGTATAGTTACCAACCCAACCCTAAATATTTTAAAAAATTATAAAAATGCCAAATTCTTATAGTGTCAGAGGTCTTTATATAAGTATGAATAAATTGCGGTTGATGCCAGAGGACACTAAATTTAAGTAAATCCGAAAACACATCAGCCTCAACGCACACAAACCGCTACTATTGCTGGAACGCATGTGCATCGGCAGGGTGAGGCGACATATAGGGTAATGGGGTTAGATGACCCCACTTGAGTTTAAACACATATAGCTAAGTATAATAAATTTTATTATAATTTAAATTTGTGTGTATATTTGACACCATTTAATTTTTAGAAAAATTCTATTGATGGAGTCAAATTGTATTTCAAGGTAGAACATGTCCTAGTGATACTCAAAATTTATAAACAAATTTTGTATGTAAGTAGAGGTATTCATACCTGAGCTTGACTACCACATATTTTTTTCAAGTAATATATCAACTTGCTTAATTCATAAATTTTGTTGTCGCTACTTACAGAGAAATTTTTTAGACAAAAATCACCAATATCCAATGGTCAAGATACATCTAATCTATGAAAACCTTGTAAAATAATTGTCACATTCAAATTCTTGTGAATCATTATTTTTTGACCCCACTAACTAAATTTTCTGAATATGCCATTGTGCATCACGAAAACATTAATTGTCAGGCTTCGAGCCTAAACCCAAAGGAACAAGAACATATGGTATTGACAAGAACAACCAATCTAATTGCTTCCATATAATTGGCCAATGATAGGTATATATATGCCTAAGTAGATAGAGGATTATAACCATCATTTTCTATACAACAAAAACTAGTCAAAAGTTTATTGATATCACACACATACAATGGAATATGCTGATGGATGAAAATAATGACCAACTAACCGATTATATGCACTTGGAGATTTGTCGTACCCAAAAAGAAAAGTACTTGGAGATTTGAGACTTCTAATTTGGAATAATAGAGAAAATTAGTTTCCGAACTTTGCTTTTAAATATTTTTTGAATGCCTTATATGTTATTGCTCGAATACATGTACGATACCTGTGAACTGGGATATCACAATCATAGGTACCTTATCTATAACAGATTACAGATATTAAATTTTTGAGTACTCGCCAGATGTAAATATCGTACTTGAAAGACTGTTAACATAAAAAAATTAAAATTGTAAACTGCATTCAAATTTATTTTTTTGACAAAGATATACTAGAAGATCTGGAAGAATATATATATCTTGGCCACTGGATCCTCTCTGACTTCGTTTAGACTTAATATGCCCAAACTACTTTCTTCGAAATCAAGAAATAGTTGCCTTTGTTTGAATTGCATATATAGTTTGAAGTAAAGAAATATATATATATATGGAAATCATTTTAACTACCAATGAGAATAATTAGGAAGCTAGCTGTTTGATTGATAGAGAGAAGTTAGTTTGTTGGGCTCATACTACTTTTTGAGAATGTAAATTACAATAAAGCCCCCCATCAAGTATACTGCAATTTTACTTTGCACCTTTGAATTACAAAAGTAATATGAGAACCCCTTAAATTTACTTTTTAATCTAAGGTTCCTAGGATTCTTTTCTTTCTACTCTACGATATTTTCAGCCAATAGAAATTGGCCACTCAAGCATAGGCTTTAAGTAAAGTCCTACTAGGAATGAGATATGATCCAACAAAGAGAGCTCCCTTAAAAATGAAATCTAGAAAAAAAAATTGGGTTTAAGGACAAAGATGAATAGTAGCATGCAACGCCCACTTTCGACAATGGAGAATGTGAATGAATGCACTATCATCCGAACAACGTATTTGGCCATTATTTTTTTGTTTTTTGTTAAATTCAAAATGAAATGTCCAACCTACTGTAATATTTTCATATTTTTTGGAAATTCAAAACTATTTTTTAATAAAAACTGAGATTTTGTTAAATTATGTATTCTCCAGAGCACAAACTATGCAGAGCGAATTAAACTCTCATATTTGGATGGTAGGATTATGGAATGTGTTTCTACCTTTTGATATAGTTTCTATAATTTTAGATCGTGAAAATCGATTATTAATTTTTAATTGCATGTTTATTAGTCGTTTAAAATGACAAATAATTGAGACAAATTATGAAATTTTTTATAATATGAAAAATTGGTCACTATGATATTTTGGTGACTCTGGATATATATTTATAAGTGTGAAAATATTTATCATCCTTTATTTCTAATTTCTTAGCTTATTTATATAAAATAATTGCTAGATATTAAATTATATTTTTAAAAATTTTAGAAAATTTATATGTTGATTTTGGACATATTTGAAAATTTTGGGCACTGTTTGATCAATGAAATACTTTCATAAGTATTTATCTCATATTTTATGCAATTTTTTTTTCATTTTTGAGCACTTTGTGTGCATAAAAATTGTGAAAATTTTGTATAAAAATTCCAATATTTGTGAATGGATTATAAGTAATGGAAGTTAGTTGGTATATTAAAATAACTAATTTGTTATTTTATAGATGGTAACATATAATTATTTTGTATAATTATTTGTTAAATTTATTTCAAGACTTTTGTAATAATCAATATCCTAGAATTTTCTTTTATAATTTGCATGTTAATTATGTCACGACCCAATTTTTCATAACACAATAGAGAAAAATTTAAAAAAAAAAATAAAAATTTTAGTGAAAAATAAATATATTTTTTTTAATTTAATTATCGAAATTCAATTTACAAGAATAAAAATCATTTTACAATAATTATCGGATGTATAAAAAAAATATAGGCCACATGTCCCACTCCCGAGTTTTAATGTTCTCTAGATTAAATTGAATGATAAAAATTCACATATCCATGTACCGCGCTCGATCAATATCAATCCTATAAAACAATCTGGTGGGCGTGAGTATGAAACTTAATAGGATTCTAGATAATACATAAGTTACACTCAATTTCGTCCATAACAAACATATAATAATTGATATTAATTAATCACAATCACGCATGATTTAATATCAAAAATAACAAAAGATTCAATAATATCTCACGACAACGAGCACAATGAGCTCTATACCCGACTTTTGAATGTGTAGTTCCACCAATCATGCTCTTGACGGCTTCGGAACCCGCAATACCCACCCGTCTCAGCTTGAAGAACCTCAAGCTTGGTGACCAGCGTGATAAAGGCCATTAAATTGGGATTGATGTGAGAAATTTCGAGGTTAAGGGGTATAGAGCTTAATATTTGGGGCTAGGGCTCGAAATTGGTCTTGGAGAGAGAAAGGGGAAATTTTTAGATGGGTTTGATGATTTGGGGAAGAAATCAAAGAGAGATGGTGGTGTATTTGGGAGGGATTGGTGGATTTGATGACGGGGGAGGGTTTTGGGAAGAGGGGATGGAGAGAAATGGGGTATCGAATAGAGAAGGAAGAGAAAAGAAGGGTGCGAAGTGGGGGAAAAATTATGAACCCCTGTTTTAATTTGAACCATGATCGATCATGGTTATGTCCATGATCGATCATGGGAACCTCTGCCAGCCCACTGTCTTCACCATGATCAATCATGGTTATGCCCATGATCGATCATGAAACTCACTGCCTACTCTTTTCTCACCCATGATCGATCATGGGTTATACCATGATCGATCATGCCCCTGCACAATCACTCTTTCAGCATTAATTTTACCTATACACTTTATTTCTCCCCTGACTTGTTCCGAACAATCCCAAATTGACCCGAACCTCCAATAGCACTCCTGACACTCTAAAAGCACAAACAAAAAAATTATTTACAAAATTGACCTATGCTTTTTAAGCATATGTCAAGTCTTCAAGAGGGGTGGACTCCTCTCGAGGTGGTAATTCCAAAAACGACTTAAGGCGTTGTCCGTTCACTTTATATACAAAGCCAGTTTGGGGATCCTCAACATTCACAGCTTCAAAAAGGAATACATGTCGAACAAAATATTTGCCAGTCCAACAAGATTTTAGCTTTCTAGGAAAAAGATGCAAACGTGTGTCATAAACGAGAACTTTGTGCCCAAATTTGAATTCTTTTCTCAAAATAGATTTATCATAAAAATTTTGGCACATTCGTTGCTTATCTTCGCGTTATCATACGCATCTCTTCTTAACTTCTCTATTTGATCGAGCTGCAACTTACGGTCTATAACGACCCGGTCGCACCTCAGTACGATATTGTCCGCTCTGGGTAGCGTCCAGCTAGGCCTTAGCCCCGGAACATCTACGTTCATGGCTTTGTTTCTAGTAGCTCACGACCAGCTTCCCAGGGGTCACCCATCCTGGGATTGCTCTAGCCTTCTACTCGCTTAACTTCGGAGTTCTTATGGGATCCAAAACCAGTGAGCCCCCAAAAGGCCTTGTACTTAATTAGCGACCATTTCTTACTTATATAGGTCTCCAAGGATCCCACATCTTTCGATGTGGGATGCTCCCTTTGAGCTACAATTCCTCCTCCCAAGGGAGTACTCCTCGCTCGCAGGGCGTCACACGGTCAAAGCCAGATCTTTCCAAATGGAAATTAACCATCTTAGTTGCCCAGTATGATTTGTGTTCCAACTCTACTGGCAAATGACATGGTTTTTCGTTCGCAATGCGATTGGGAGACATATCCAGAGTTGTTTTGTATGCACTACGGTAAGCCCAAAGCGCATCGGTTAGCCTTAACGACCAATCCTTGTGATTCGGGTTTACTGTTTTCTCTAGAATCTGTTTGATCTCATTATTTGCCAACTCGGCTTGACCATTAGTTTGTGGATGATAAGCGAGCGATACTTTGTGGTTTATACCGTATTTTTGCATCAAAGATTGAAATGGTTTATTATAAAAGTGAGTACCACCATCACTTATTATTGCCTTGGGTGTGCCAAAATGTGTAAGAATGTAGTCTTTCAAGAATTGAATCACAACTTTGTGATCGTTTTTCTTGCACATTTGGGCTTCCACCCATTTTGACATGTAATCTATGGCAATTAGAATGTAACGGTTACCGTAGGAGGATGGGAATGGTCCTACAAAGTCGATGCCCCAGTAATCAAAGATTTCAATCATCAGGATGCGATTGAGTGGCATCATATTCCTCTTGGAGATCCCTCCAAGCATTTGGCATCTCTAACATGCCTTGCACAAATATGGTCCGCACAAAACTTGCACAAATATGGCTCATCCCAGTAGAATCGACCAACTTCGCTCAAGAATCTCTTTCTATCTTGTGCAATCCACGACTTCAGTATCTTGTCGGTTATAAGATAATTTATGATGTTCGCGTACTATGGAAGTGTAGAGACCGCCAACAGTTTCTCGTCCGAAAAGGAATCTTGGATCGAGCTTTTTTCGATATTGTTTGTAAAAGTGAGTCGAGACAGATGATCGGCCACCACATTCTCAACTCATTTTTTATCCTTAATGCTTAAATGAAGCTCTTGCAAGAGGAGTATTTATCTTAGAAGCCGCGGCTTGGCATCCTTTTTTATGAACAAATATTTTAAGGCCGTATGATCTGTGAACATAACAATGGGCGATCCTATCAAGTAGAATCGAAACTTGTCTAATGCGAAGACAATTGCCAGAATCTCTTTCTCTATTGTTGTGTAATTCATTTGAGCATCGTTCAACGTCCGACTTGCATAGTAAATTACACCTGGTTTATTGTCTTTTTTTTGACAAAGAACTACTACAACCGCATAGTCAACCGCGTCACACATGAGCTCAAAGGGCAAGCTTTAGTCCGGTGTCTGCATTATCGGCGCGGTTGTGAGCATCTGCTTTAGAGAGATAAAAGCTTTTTCGTACTTGGCGTCCCATTCAAATGGCGCATCCTTAAGGAGAAGATTGCACATCGGCTTGGAGATGAAACTAAAGTTCTTGATAAACCTCCTATAGAACCCGGCATGTCCAATAAATGATTGGACATCTTTCACATTCTTGAGTGTAGGAAGCTTGGCGATCAATTCGATCTTTACTTTGTCAACTTAAATTCCTTTTGACCAAATGATGTGCCCCAAAACGATACCCTTGGTAACCATAAAGTGGCACCTCTCCCAATTTAACACCAATTGTTTCCCCACATATCGTTCCAAAACCTGTTCCAGGTTAGTCAAGCAATTGTCGAAAGACTTACCATAAACGGTAAAGTCATCCATAAAAACTTTCAAAGTCCTTTCCACCATATCGCTAAAAATATTTAGCATACACTGTTGAAAAGTGGCCGATACATTACATAGACCAAAAAGCATTCTTCGATATGCGAAGGTCCCGAACGGACATGTAAAGGTGGTCATTTCTTGATTATCTAGGTCAATCTCGATTTGATTTTACCCGAAAAAGCCATCAACGAACGAGTAATCTTTATGGCCCGCTACCCTCTCTAAAGTTTGATCTAAGAAGGGGAGTGGGAATGATCTTTACAAGTTGTCTCATTGAGTTTATGGTAATCAATGGACATTTGCCACTCGGTGGTGACTCTTTGTGGAACCAACTTGTTTGAGTCATTTTTTACTACCGTAAGACCCAATTTTTTGGTACAACTTGCGTTTGACTAACCCATTTACTATCTGAGATTGGATAGATGATTTTTGCATCTAAAAATTTCAACACATCGTTCCTAACCACTTCTTGCATGTTAGGATTCAACCGGCGTTGATATTGCCTTGATGTTTTTACCCCATCCTCCAAGTGAATTTTATGTATACAAATTAATGGGATTATTCCTTGGAGGTCGGCAAGAGTCCAACAAAAATCTTTTTTATATTTAACGAGCAAATTAACTAACCTTACCTCTTGCTCCTCCGAGAGCTTGGACGACACAATGATGGGGTAAGTGTTGGAAGCTCCTAAGAAGGCATTCTTTAAGTTGCTCGGTAAGGGCTTGAGTTCCATTTGTCCTTCAAGCTTGTTGGTAGAAGGTGGTACATTTTCTTCGTTCTCCGAGAATTTCTCCTATTTGTTAAACAAAGAAAACACTTGTATACATCCTTTGGGTTCATTAGAAGGGGTTAGAAAACCTTCCGTTGGCTCTGATTCAAAATTTTCCACAAAGTGGTCTTGGATACATGACTCTATCATTTTTACGTGTTCATTTTCATCATCATCGTCATCTCTGTGATTGCTCAAAGAGAACACGTTTAGCTCCAAAGTCATATTTCCAAAAGCTAACTTGATTATTTCGTTCATGCAATTTATAATAGCGTTAGAAGTGGCAAGAAATAATCGTCCAAGGATGACCGAAATTTCGTTAGTAGGATTCAATACGGGTTGCATGTCGAGGATGATGAAATCAATCGAAAAATAAAACTTGTCAATTTGAACAAATATATCCTCGACTATCCCTCTTAAGATCTTAACGAATCGGTCCGCTAATTGTAGGTTTTAATTTTCCCAACCCCAATTGTTGATATACAGAATATGGGAGCACGTTCACACTTGCTCCAAAATCTGGCAATGCATTTTTTATCCTACAATTCCCTATTACGCACGAAATTGTAGGACATCCGGGGTCCTTAAACTTAGGGGTTCTCGTGCCTTGCATGATGGATCTCACTTGGTCCGCCATGAGAGCCTTTCTCTTAATATTAAACCTTCGTTTTGTCGGGCATAAGTCCTTGAGGAACGTAGCATACGAAGGTATTTGCTTGACGCGGTCAAGCAAAGGAATGTCGATTTTGACTTACCGAAACATGTCCAAAATCTCGGCATTCGACTTGGACGGTTGGTTCAATCTCTCCTCGAAAGGGACCTTGATTCCATTCTTGATTTTCTCAAGATCCTTATTTTCTTGTTTTTCTTCCTCTTTCTTCCTCTCTTCTCTCACAACCTTTTCAACCTAAGACTCCTTAATTATCGTAGACTTGACTATGTCTGCCACCTTGGAGGTTTTAGGAACAATAGTCTTATCTACCACTTTCCCACTCTGTAGGATCGAGATGGATTTGAGTTCCTCTAATTTGGTACAAGGCTCTCTCCCTCTAACCAAAGCTTGGCCTCTAGGATTAACTAAAGGTTGAGATAGGGATTTTCCCTTCTCTTGGGTTGCTAGGGCTGTGGTGAGCTTAGACATTTGAGTTTTTAACTTACCCACATCACGATCCGTCTTGTCCACAAAAGTTCTTAATAAAGCTTCTGCGTTTTGGATTTGGTTTTGTGGTGGAGCGAAAGAGTTTTGAGGTTGTTGTTGTTTTTGGTTTTGATAATCTTGGTTGTGGTTCTAACTTATAGTACTTCTTCCATCCCTCATTGTACTTTTGTGGAAAAGGGTCATTTTGTTGACAGTTATGGTTATACTGATTCAAAGCATTGACTTGGGTGGGATATTTGAGGATTTCCCAAAAAGAAGGAATGGTAGGGCAATCCTCGGTAGTGTATCCCGAGTTTTCACAAATGACACATAACTGGCACGAAGATACTACATTGACCTCTCTAAGCTTACTTGCCTCCATTGTCTCTACATTCTTAGACAATTGGAGCAATCTTGCACCCATGTCATCCTTGTTAGAAATTTGGTACAACCCACCATTTCCCGGAGTTTTGGCCTTGGGTTCATCGGTATAGGTGTTCCAATTTTGGGCATTTTCCGCTAATTCGTCAAAATATAAAAAGGCCTCATCGGGGTTCTTAGTCAAGAATTGACCATTACACAAGATCTCAACAAAAGTATGCATTTCAGGGGTGAGAGATTCATAAAAAAAAATGACAAGGCTCCAAGTTTCATGACCATGGTAAGGGCATGCGTTTAAAAGCTCTTTGTATCTTTCCCAACACTTGTAGAAAGTTTCATTATCTTTTGGCGAAAAATTGGATATCGCCCTTCTTAAAGCATTGGTTCTATGGACGGGAAATAATTTTTTAAAAAACTACGCTTGAAGCTCTTGCCAAGACCGATTTGATTGCGGTCTTTGAGCATTTAACCAAATTTTTCCTTTTACTTTAAGAGAGAAAGGAAAGAGTTTTATTCGCATGACATCCTCGTCAATATTTGCCTCTCGAAAAATGGAGCTGACTTTTTCAAAATCTTTCAAGTGCAAATATGGGTTTTCAGACTCCATACCATGAAAATAAGGGACATGTTGAAGCATACCTAGTTTGAAAGAGAAAGGGCCCGCTTGACCAGTGGAAAGCACGATGCATGAGTTAGAAGTCGCATGAGGGGGTTGAAGATAATCTTTCATGGTCCTAACCGGAGGAACATTATTTGCACCTTCCCCTTCGTTATCGCTCTCGTGGCCTGCCATTCTTGGTGAAGGGGGATGGCTAATTTGAATATGCACAAACAATTGGCCTTGCATGGGCTTGAAAAACTATTCGAATTGCACCTCAAAAACTTTACAAAATAAAACAAGAATAAGAGAGAAAAATAAATTAATTAAATAAAGAGATACTTACAAAATGGTTTTATACAAAACTCGGAATCTTCCTTTTGCCGTATCCCTGGCAACGGCGCCACGAACTTGACACCACGAGAATAATGCGTTGTGGTAGCTCAAGTGTAAGCATGTCAAGTTGTAATATAGTTTCGGAAGTTCGAGTACAGTCGAACCACAGGGATACTTGCAAACTCATACATAGATTTCAACACAACATTCTCAAGAATGGGGAATGTTGTGATAACTTTCAATAGCAAAGGGTGCGAAGCTAGGCAACTCATTCCCAAGTTGAAGCTACATCAAGAGAGCATACTACAAAATTCCACCAAAGATGAAGCTATCATATCTATCTCTTAGCTACGGGTGTGAAGCAAAGCAACCCATTCCCGATGAAGCTAATCCAAGGTAGATATGATAAACTCATCGTAACAATGTTTTATATTAAGCATGTATGTGAAATCTCATGATTTAAAAGAATAAAAATCAGATAGTGAATCATTACAATGAAACAAAACGAAGTTTGTGGAATAATTTCATTAACTAATCGATCATCCTTAAGAAAGACATACGGAGTCTAAATATCATGTAAAGTGTATGAAGCACTCAAAATATCATTAAGTAAATCAAAGATTAGATTAACAAATTTATAAATCATCTATGAAATTTTAAGAACTCTTCATAATCTCTACCAAGAGGAAAAAGGTCCATAGATGGGAGATAAATACTACATGTTTTCTAGAACCATAAGGGTATGTTGTATTATCATTCAAACACAAGAACTGAGCATACAAGGTATGAAAAGTCTAATATTTAAATGAAAATACCTAGAAAGCTTGAAGAACGAAAGGTTTGGAAAAGAAAATGATTCACAATTATTTAACAAACTTTAAACACGAATTGAGAAATTAAATACAGAAAATCATATCTCAATTCACCTCCGTAACCTTAGTAAAAGACTACTCCATAATAGATGCAAAAACAAATATTATAGAAGAAGAAATCATTCTTACAATCAAGAACTTACAAGAGATAAAAGAAGAAAGGTTACACCTTGAGCTCTCCCTTTTCTCTAGAACTTCTTGTGTGTAAAAAACTAAGATCATCCATTCTAGCTTAATCCCATAGACTAAACTAGCCAAACATGTACATCAATTAATAAAATAAACAAGGGAAAATATCTCTTAGACAATAATCCCTAAAAAAAGGCTAAAAGTAGCTGGTAGTGGTTGTATAGGCATAACCATGATCGATCATGGTTATGCCTATGATCGAACATGGAAGTGCACTGCATGGCCTTGGGGATTTAGTCCCATGATCGATAATGGGTCTGGGATCTCTGTACTCACCACTTTTGCAAGCCTCTAAGCTTGCTCTTGAGCAATCTATGCAATGCCATTGTATCCCAACTACAAACACATGGAATACTACAAAATATAAACCAACATAGGCACTAATCTTGAGATAAGTGGATAATGCGGCAAAGTTAGAACAATAAACGCGTCAAGTGGCTCCGGAAAAAGCTTATCCATGACAATATTATGCGTTTATCACAATTACTAAGATCCGAAAACACCTCAATCTCAACGCACACAAACTGCCACTATGGTGGGACACGTGCACGTGGGGAAACCTTAATTATACCACTTCAAGCCTAAACCCAAAGGGATATTGTAGAAGAATATATGGTATTGACAGAACAACCAATCTAATTCCTTCAATATAATTGACCAATGATAGGTATATATAATGCCTTAGTAGATAGAGGATAATAACCATCCTTTTCTATACAACTAAAACTAGTCAAAAGTTTATTGATATCACACACATACATTGGAATATGCTGATGGATGAAAAAAATGACCCAACTAACCAATTATATGTACTTGGAAGATTTTGTTGTACCCAAAAAGAAAAAAGTACTTGGAGATTGGTTACTTGTACTGTATCTGTGAACATAACACATATATTGAACTTTTTTCTACACACTATGTAACATTCCAAAGGGAAATGAATTTATGAATAATTATTCAGTGACATACATTGAAGAAGCCATTTTCAAGTAGATTAAGAATGAAGATTTTTTGCAATATTTTCGAAAAACAATGGAATCTCGTATTGTAATATGTAATTGTAATTAACATTTTTGTTGGATTGTATGAAAGACCTCTAGTATTGTGTTTGTGTTAAAATATTTGCCTTATTATTAATTTAGTTTTTTTCGTCTTATTTTAACTCTTCAGAAAAATTATGTATTACAGTGCTAACTTTAACCCCCCCTCCCCCCTTCTTGCACCTCACGCTAATAATATGTATTAATTTATACATATGATTAAATTAAGGAAATCATATGACATTGGCGCATCGCACAGGCTGTAAAGTTTTAATTACTAGCACATGTAATTAGAGTTATAAACAAGTGAAGTTGAGCCAAAAAGCGGTTCAAGCTGGCTTCATACATACGTAAACATTATGAGTATATAAATTTGTTCAAATACGGCTTGTAGCTCTCAAGATGAGTATTGACAAGTTCTTAATCGAGGCAAGCTCTTCAACATCTCAAGTTTCAAAATGTATCCCATGCTTAGTCTTTTTCTTTTCTTTTTTTCAAAACGGGAGGTCTAAGTCTCTTTCCGTTACTACAAAATGCGTCCTCTTCAAATGAGATTTGAACTGAAAATAAACTTCTAATAAAAT
Source organism: Lonicera japonica (assembly GCA_021464415.1). NCBI lineage: Eukaryota > Viridiplantae > Streptophyta > Magnoliopsida > Dipsacales > Caprifoliaceae > Lonicera > Lonicera japonica. The sequence continues at coordinate 66,049 of JAKCWG010000215.1, forward strand.
GTTCGAAAGTTGAGGTCAATTTTCTTGGTTCTTTTTACAACCTTATATAAACATAATGCGAGTGCTACGTGGTTATATAATTTGTTTATACATTTTGGACTATATGTGCATATTAATAAAGGGTGGTTAGTCCTTGGATTTGGCCTATCTATTATTAACATTATAATATAAGTTTATAACACTTAATTTTAAAAACTTGAAATAAAGAGATGAAATT